>VKOC01016626.1:0-109572 GCA_009364415.1 Spea multiplicata | reverse complement strand
ATAAATATAAACTAATATTGTTACCGAATTTTTCTGTCCAATTTTGGTGTGTAACTTACATTTAATAAAGGTGTGGTTAACACACCAAAATTGAACAAAAATATAATTGCTACCAGCAATCTCACTCCTATCATGCCCAGGCAGCCAGTACATGCTGAAACCTGAGCATGATAGGTATATGATTACAGCCTCCCTATGCCATGCTACCCCCCCCAAACACACTTACACATCCATGCTATCACACACACACTCATTCACAAACATTCAGTTTAAACTACAGCATAACACCCATCAGCATGGCATAGGGACACTTACTAATTCACTCTCACAGAATGTTTTCCTAATGTTTTTCTCTGTCACTTTTACTTTTCCTCCTCTTCGTTCTTCCTCTTCTGTGTCCTCTCCTTCCAGTGCAGTGGAGGCGGTGGGCGTGGCTTCAGTGCTGTGCGCCGGGGTATGACATCAAATCCCGATGCACAGCATCAGTTGCCGCGCATCGCAAGGGAGCACGATCGGATGTCTGCATTAACAGACCTCCCGCTCCCTTGATTTTTTTTAAGACGGTTAGAGGGAGATCCTTGATCTCCCCAACCAAGCTTGCTCCTCTAGAGACGGACATTACTGTCCGTCTCTGGAGGGGGTGCCGTGCGCCTTCGGTACGCTACTGGTTGTGCGGACAATTTTTGTTCGTGTCCGCTCCCTCTGAAAGCTATGTACCACAGCTTAGAGGGAACACTGCCTAGAACTCTTGTAATGTTCACCCTTTAATGGCCATGGTCAAGATCCTACATACTGCCAAAAAAAGGTTAACACTTAATTAAGTCACCTGCATTGAAGCATGGATATCAATCATAACATAATGGTAGCAAAAGTACGTGTTGGGAATCTTATATATAATTACAGCAGTGTAGAATAAGGAGACGGTTCCAAACTGTGTGACCCTGGGAATCTGACCCATTCAACCTGAAACTGGGGCAAAAACCCTGAGATTCAGGATCAAACCATAAGAGTTCCCAGGTATGTTAGTTTGACTGCAATGTGCATGCAGCATTAGGGCTCATTGCCAGGGATTACATTGAGACTTATTTGCATTGCATGGCAACTAAAACCTCTATAATACTAATCAACTGATTGCATCTTTATCAACATATAAAACAGAAAAGCTGTATTTTTTCACATTATTTTGGCTGCATAGCAATACTTGCAATGATTTATTTACACATCCTCCGTCTGTCCATACTTCCTGATGTGATGTTTAAAATTCTCTCCTAAACATTCTGCCTAAGTTCTCTGTATAATTAAAACCATTTTATCAGACTCTCTCTCTTTTTTGGGTCAGAGGTTTGCAAAATGTCCGTGTCTGATTTAATTACAATTGATTTAATTACAATTAATTAGAGATCAACTCAAATTTGTGGAAGATAGATGCTGTGCCTCATCTAATTAGTAGAGGTTCATGGCCAACAATAGTATCTGTGTTTTTAGATATCTAGTATTATCTGTTTATTAGTTTGGTTAGTGACTGTAGAAATACAGTATTACTCTTATCTTATACCAGGGCCACCAAGTATCCTTGAAAGTTTTATACATAGAAAATAATTATAAGGACACTCGAGCCGAGAGGTTGGTTTAACTGTCCCCCTTGCAAATGCATGGGGGGATTCTGCAGAATACCCCAGATGAATTTGCGCCTTTGCAAGCCCCGCAGCTCACTAGCACCGGGATATAACATCATATCCTCAAACCTGCGCGTCTTGATCACTCAACTCTTTCACCAGGGCATTGCACTAGAGCCCTGCGCGGGACTGCTTTTTTAATCCTGCTCCTGCTGATTTTTTGCCCAATCCTGCCCGCTTCCGCAATGTGGGTGTTCCACTCCCGCCACATTTGTGGCCAATCCCACCCGCTCCCGCCACATTTGCGGCTAATCAAGCCCTCCTCCTTACCTGAACTGCAGATTTCCCGCGCAGTGCTGCAAGGCTGCTCTCGAGTTGCTCCCTCACAGCATCTCTTCTCTTGCTCCGCCCAGGAACAAGACGGCAGGAACAAGACAGAGTCACGTTAAGTGACGTCACATCACGTGACTCCGTTTTGTTCCTGGGAGGAGCAAGACAGGAGACACTGTAAGGGAGCAGCGCGAAGGCAGCCTTGCGGGATTACTGGGACCCGCAGGTACAGTGCCTGACCGCCCGCTCCCCAGCAAGTCCACCTGCGCCGGCAAGTTTTTTGGCGGGTCCCGCCAAACCCGCCTCCTAATGCAGTCCTCTACAATGCACTATTGGCAATAGGCCTCATTTCCTCACTAAGCCTCTTCCAATGATGTCATGCCATCAGGTCCCCGAAGCACCTCCGGAGTCCCCTATGTCGGCTCTATGCGACATCCCCGTCGGAAACCAAAATGGCGATCACGTGTATCGTATAGCCTCCACTCTGCCCTAACCCAAGATTGCAACCGCATGTGTAACAGGAGACCTATACCCCCTTACTGCCTACAACTCCCAGACTCACGCCATAAGAACAGTGTCGGATAGCATTATTGGTCCACTAACACTAAGGAGGCATGGCCTACAACAGGAGTATCATCTGATCCCTGTGGGGATTGCAGGAGAATCTGTAGCAACACAATAGCAACGCACACGCCTATTTAAACCTGCTTGCTGCAGTACTCATTGCTTCTTCATTCTGGAAGCTTCCTATGTGAATTATCCTGTTGCAGTCCTCTATTATTGTTATATGCTATTCCTGTGTATCAGACCACTGCGTGTGACCTTGTTTCTGATCCTGTGCTGCCAGCCCTGACCACTGCTTGTGATCCCGTTTCTGATCCTGTGCTGCCAGCCCCGACCTTTGCTTGTTTCCCCAACTCTCCTTTTTGGATACTCCTTGCCGGTACCTCATATCTGGACAATTATTGCCCTCGTGCACAAGTCTCACCCCCTCGTTTGTGCTTATATCATCATTCAACTGAGGCGGTGTATATATTTGCACGAGTGAGCTGTTTATCTTCCTGCATCTGGACTCCATCCCTGAAGGTAAGGGAACTCCGGCATTATACCTGAACAGGGAAGCTCTGGGAAGCCTTACCTGTGAAGTTCCTTTGTATGCATTTTTTGCTACAAAGGCAGGTAGCGTGGAGGCGTCAAAGATGGAAGTGTCAGGAGTGGTCCGGGCCTACCGCCGCACAGACCATCATTCCAGGACTGTGGCAGCTGCCAAGAGGGCTCAAGGGAAAGCATTTCACAAAAGCCTAGGCCCTTTTGCCTTGCATGGCATTCCATCTCTGTAATTGACCTTCGCTATAGTCTGACAACAAGGCCGGTCTTGGTATTCTGGCGTAGGGTGACATGCTTCTTGCCCGTAGCCCTATTTGGTCTTGGACCAGCCCTGGCTAGCAAGAAGACACATCTCTTCACCCATGGTAAATATGAGCCAAGTGTGCTGTGAAAAATGAAACCTTTATTAGCTATCCCTTTGATCGTTTCTGGCCAATCAAACCTCTTCACAGTGTGTTAAGACACTAGAGACACACGCCCTCTTTAAGGTTGATTGGAAATTCTTAATTATTGCCCTGGTGGTGGAAATGGACACTTTCAATGCTTTTACTATTTTCTTATAGCCACTTTCCATTTTGTGAAGCTCTACAACTTTTTGGTACTCATCACAGCTATATACCTTGGTCTTACCCATTGTGATCAATGCTTAAGAGATTTTGTTATCGAATATTTATACCCCTGTGAAACAGGAATTCATGGTTGAACAATTCCCTGTTCCTAGTCACCCAGGTGTACTAAAAATGTGAATACACTTCAAATATATTTTACTCATATGAATTCACATGGGTGCCAATAGTTGTGCCACACATATATTTAACATTTTTTTTATAATAAGAGTATTTTTTATAAAAATAATTTTTCGCAGCATTCTCTCGTATTTAGCAAGGGTGCCGATATTAGGGGAGGGCACTGTAGGTTTTGTTGCAATAAACAGGATGGATTAAGTGAACTTCTCCTGCAAGAGGAGCTGAGTTGGTCTTGCATACTGCATAGGTCAAATAAGTGAGATGATATTTGAAAAAAGTATAGATGATCAAAGGCCAGCTGAACTATTTCTTCAGGAGAAGCTCAGTGGATTGGGCCATTTAAAATACACCAGGGTGTTGAGGTGTTTAAGCTCCCTGCACAATCCTGGGTTAGTTACACTAACCTCAATGCACGACGCACCCAACATACTCTGAGATGTGCCACAGGGCAAGCTGACATACAACTATAATGGGAACTATCAATTGTTTTCAGACTTATTGTAACACACAACTTCTTTGGGATATTTCTTTCATGTTCTACTGCACTGTAATTAATCATAAATATATTTAAAAGATTGCCATATGACATCTTAAAGCAGAGATCTACAAATCCATTTCTACACATTGTCTTTTGCACAGCCATGAACACAAAAAAGGAAAATATTACTTAAAACCTGATTAATGTGTCAGTGGTGTATAGATGTGTCATGGATGTGTTTAAATATAATTACCCAGTGGCAATATAATTATATACCATTTTCTAATGAATGCAATTAATTTAAAAGAATACGTTTCTTTTACAGACTTGAAGCCGGCACTGCCCTGTGGTTGCTGCTAATCAATCTTTCCAACACATGGTAGCCTTCCTCCAGAATCATTCAAAACCTCAAACTGGAGGCTATGGTATGACTCCAATTCACTCAACTGTAACCTACAAAATGATTCATCAGTTCCTCATAAACATTGCAACATAAGCAACACCCCAACCTCCAATACTGAGGAAAATATCAAATTATACCCTTAAAGACATTAGATAATTTGAATGCAGTAAAATATGAAAGTTGCTCATGGTGCCATTATAGGGAACTTCAAACACTTTGATATTTGTTTTCCAAAACCACCATAAGAAAGCTTTACCCAATATTTATTGGTTTACAATCCATTTTTTTGCAGAAAACTTCAAGGAATCAATCAAAATAAAGATTTATAAGTACTCATTGCTAAATCAATGTTGATATGATCTACATTATAACTCCACCATCTGCTGAGTTCCTCATATAATATTTTTGTAATGGACGCAATAACTTTATTTCCCTTTGCATAAATAAAGATGCCCTAATTTAGCTGATTTAACCTAACCTTAAAACTTGCTAACTATATTCCTCAGAGGCTGTCCTCATATGGAAAAAGGGGAGGCAGGTGGTACCAGCAAATAGGAGTAGGCAGAGGTAGTCAAATCCTCACTTCCCACCAACCCAAGATCAAAGGAAGCCCTAGGGACCTGGTTACAATGCATGAACCTGCTGAACACCGCCATTATAATGGGAAATGATGCTCCTTCTCAAAAGCACTCAGTGGCTGCGCAGGCATGGGTGCATACGATAATAATCTTCCAATGATTTTAACACTCAGCTTTGTACATTAATGAACCCAGTGGCACTCTATTGACACACTATGTGGAGGCCCCTGCATGCTATCACCCACAATAAGATTCCTGAAGATACTACTGGCTACTAGTAGAACCCCTCTCCAGAAAAGTAAAAATACGTGTCTCTTAATTCACATTAATAGGGAGTGCATAACTAGTTAGCCTTCCAATACTAATAGAATACAAACCTTTCACTGTTCATTCAATGAATATGCCTAGATGCACAGGATTTTTGTTTGGTTTACAATACGCAGGTTTAATCCCAATAATAAAAATCCATATAATACAAACATATGAAAATCATAAGACTAACTGGAAAAAATATCTGAGGGGTTATTTCTAATGCACGTTAGAGGGAACGAATGCTTTCATCCTCTTCCAAATGTAAAGGGCTCAGAGATCATTAATAAAGCGGTTACAGTTTATACAATGGCTGAGAAGCATGTGAGACCCAGCTGTTCTCAGTGCAATTTAATGTGTTGTCTTCAAACAGCTGGTGAACCTATGGTTCTTGAAACCCACATCCCATTTTCTAGGAGTTTTTTTTGTGTATAAACGAGTAATAAAATCCCACACCAAAAATCAGTCACAATAATGTTCATATAATCTGCAGTTGATGCACTAACAAAATGGACTGAGCTTGTGTTAATCATCATCCATGCCATATGCTGAAGTTTAACACAATCACTATTCCCCAAGCATTTCATTTTGTAGAAGGAAAGCCACTAGGGCCTAAGGTAAGCATATGTCCAACATGGTATTTCCCAGTAATAGCATCACAGAAATCTAAATGCCAGAAAGGTCCAGGCCACCTCACCCATAATAAAGAATTATACCTAAGACTGCAACAGTCCAGGTCGGAAGAGCCCTTTCTAAACTACTTTAGGAGCGTGAAACTGAGGCTGCCTGCACGCTGTGCAAGCAACCAGACAGCAAGCTGAAGGAGAGGTAAGCAGGGGTATATTGTTCCATATGTACATGGAAATCTGTATTTCAAGTTGAACACTGCACATGCTTAAGATTGTGTCCCACTTGCCTGGATTCATTTAACACTTTTATAACTAAATGATTAATTAGTCTACTGATAAATGCCCAAAGATTTTGTACTGGTCATTTTATTCAATCATATTACCGGTAATCATTTTGCTTAACATGCTTGTGAAGTAGAACAACACCTTTTAATTACTTCTTATGAATGTCACCATCTTTTAATTAGTTCTTATGAATGTCAATTTTATTTACTTTCATATACAATTAATGCTGAAATAAACCCAACATGTCTCTTCTAGTATTCTCATTTTTTCTGGTCCAAGAAAAAAATGGACTGAGTGCCCAAGAACCACAACAAACAATGATATGACCAAAGTCCAATGGCACAGCGTCAGCCCAGATATACTGTTTAATGAATGCCCCCCACTTGAATATTAGCAAAGGAGACATTCATTAGTGCTCATTCACTAAAGGGGATCATGTTCCACCAGAAGCAATCAAGACGCTGACCTGGATAGGCTATTTATATTCCATGTGTCAAACCGCGAGGTGAAATATTCAACTCATCTAACTCATCTGTAGTGGATAAACGTCATTAAACATGGCTCTATCTGGCTCATATCAAATAGTCAAGGTATGCTTCAAACCACTGTAGAAAGGAGAAAATCCAATTAACAAAACCATCAAAAACTGGGATTTTTAGTGATCGTGGTTGCAAATTGTATTGTAATACGATATAACTATAGAAATGCACTGGCTGTATTGCAGTATTCTAAGTGCTACATATCTGATGGGCTATATGAGTATCTGCTTAGTGTCCACCAATACCAGCCTTTAGAGCTGGCTATTCAATCCTTACAACAGGTAATTTCACAAAAAAACAAAATCAATCTTACACTTTGGTCAACGTAATCATAAGAATGAGACACTAAATGCACTAAACATGTTTTAATGGATCACATTGTTACTGAAAGCATCTAACGCCAGGCTGCACTGCTCCAATTTCTATGCGGTATGAGGTAACGGTGCCTGTGTGCTTCTACGGAAGTCTTATATCACAACCTGTGATGCCACACACTCTACGTTCCGAAGCAGGGGATTTCATTTGTTAAATTAGGCAGCAGTGAAATGTGGGTCCTCCTAAAAGCTCCAGAGGATCGAGATTACAGGGTTGTTATTAAATCAATCGTTCCACAATTAAGCAGTAGAGATGAACTTATCCAAGATAAAGTGGAGTTCTAGGATTCTGGCAAGGCGGAAAAAAGTCCAAAAAGACTTTTGTGTGTTTATAACATCAAATGCCCTTTGAGTACTAAGGAACATGAACTTTAATAAGATACAACATACAGTCCCTACAAAAATCCATTTTTTTTAGAACTTAAGCTTTGGTAACTATTTTTTAAGAAAAAATGCAGTATATAAATATGTATATGTAATGTCTTGACTTAGTAAAAAATGGGGTTTGCGACCATGATATGTGTCCTTGTTCTGCTTTTCTTTTTGTTCCTTATTTTCATCTATGAGTGGGAAGGGTATGCTAGTTCTCTAGGAAAGCCACGTAGTCAGAGAGTCTGGCCAGCTGCTGCTCATTGTGGATCAGACAGTGGAGCTGAATCTGCATGGGGAGGAAAAAAAAAGTCACTTAGACTCCAGCACCTCCAGCAAAACTGTACGCTGTATTACTGTGCTTAATCCCCTCCTTTTACTAGATCTGCAGGGCTTTAGGAAAGTATGAACAGAATCGCAGACAGGGAATTGCCGCTCTGCTTCTAACCCACGAGAAGCTCGGCTAACAGTGCAAGGGTGGTGGGTAGACGCCCTGTGTTATATTTAGCAATGGATGGGTGGGGGGTAATCAGGAGAGGATGTGACCTCATTCTTCATGATGTTCAGAAGTTTTTTTCTTTAAAATAAAATACAGAGCCTTTCAAGCTTTATTACTTATGCAAGGGAGGCTGTTAACTGAAGTTTTATATATATATATATATACATACACATACACACACTATATGACCAAAATTATGTGGACACATGGCCATCATACCTATATGAGCTTGTTAGATATTTAATTCCCAAACCATGGCCATTAATATGGAGTTACCCCCCTCCCTTGCAGCTTTAACAGCCCCCACTCTTCTGGGAAGGCTTTCCACAAGATTCTGGAGAGTCTCTGTAGGAATATGTGCCCAATCAGCCATAAGAGCATTGGTGTGGCCAGGCACTGATGCTGAAACGAGAAGGCCTGGCTTACAATCAGTAGTCAAATTAATCAAAAGACTTGCGGGCGCGGGTGGTCTTGCTGGTGCTGCAGGCGGGAGCGGGCGGTCAGGCACTGTACCTGCGGATCCCGGTAACCCTGCGCAGTCCCGCAAGGCTGCCTTCTCGTTGCTCCCTTACAGTGTCTCCTCTCTTGCTCCACCCAGGAACAAAACGGAGTCACGTGATGTGACGTCAACTTCCCGTGACTCTGCCTTGTTCCTGGGCGGAGCAAGAGAAGAGACACTGTGAGGGAGCAGCGGGAAGGCAGCCTTGCGGGACTGAGCAGGAAATCTGCAGTTCAGGTAAGGAGGTGGACGGAATTGGCCACAAATGTGGCGGGAGCGGGCAGGATTGGCCACATACGTGGCGAGAGCGGGCGGGATTGGAAAACCCACATTGCGGGAGCGGGCAAAAAATCAGTTGGATTAAAAAAGCCATCCCGCGCAGGGCTCTAGTTGGAAGCATACGATTGTCTAAAATGTTTTTGTATGGTGTAACATTATCCCTACCTTTCATGGAAACTAAAAAGCCTAAAACTTGAAAAACAGCCACAGACCACTAACCCTCCTCCACCAAACTTTACAGTAGGCACAATGCATTTGGCACATAACATTCTCCGTGCATCCGCCAAACTCAGATTAATTCATCGAACTTCCAGCGGCGGCATGCTTGGTCACCCCAGCTAACGCTTGTCATTGCATATGATGATCTTCAGCTTGTGTACACCTGCTCGGCCTAATCTACGGATTGTGCTGATGTTGCTTCTAGAGGCAGTTCCGTACTCTTTTTAGTGAGTTATGATACAGGGGTCAGGTAATTTTCCGCTGCTAGGTGCGTTAACACTTGACAATGATACATGCAATGACAGAAATGCAAGCTAGCTTTTTAATGCAGTATGAAGATTCACAGTCTTGTTTCTATATTTTTACTGCTACAATGCATTTGTTAGTTAAAATATAACTAAGTAAATAAAGCTACATGAGCATTGGACATTATTTTATTCAGCTACTGAGTATCGATACTGCACGTACATATAGATAGATAGATTTGTGAGCTGAATTAATGCCAGTGAATTCTAGATCAGCAACAGCAGAGGATAAACAGCACCACCTGCCTGCTTTTTTAGATATTACAAAGCAAGAAGCAGAATCCGCTTGCCAGGCCTGCTGAACAAAAGATTAGGGATTACAATAGAAGATTGACAATACTTCTAAAAAGCCTGACAAAACTTCAGTAGCGAGGAAACTATCGCTGACTAAAAAAGTTACTCCTGAACACCTTAGATTTGAGTAATAAATACACAACTCTATGGAATTGGGTGTTATGGTCCAAGCTGAGATTCCTGTACATTTACTTTAAAATAGTTGAGATTGTTTATTTTTATTCAGCCATCTCTGCCCATGCACACTGGCCTGTTTGTGGCGCTTGAAACTAGGATGCAATTCCACGGCTCTTTAACATACAAACAACAATTAAAGTCTTCCCAATTCTGCCCATCCACAGCTTACAGTATAAACACATACCTCCCAACACCAACTCACCGATACAAGCAATTGCACTTTACAGTGCAATTGCTTGCATCACCACTTAAAACACATTTTGTTTTTGTCAGCAGTCATGCATATTGAATATAACCAACACATTGAAATGAATTCCCATGTGGCTCAGCCAGACATACTACGTCCATGATGCTGGCTGAGCATCATGGGAATTGCAGCAACAGCAGGGGCGTACCTAGAGTATTTGGCACCTGGGGTGGATCCTGTATGTGGCACCCCCCACACACACACTGCATAGCTTCTACCATTATATACCGGTGCAGACACGGAAGGTGGTACAGCATTACTGTTATCATTATATGCTGAGGCAGACATTGACGGTTGTACAGCATAAAACCTACCACTATATACTAAGGCAGACAATGACGGTGGTACAGTGTAATCCCTATCTCTATACATTGAGCCAGACATTGACAATAGTGCAGCATAACTCCTATCACTATATACTAAGCCAAACATTGATGTGGTGTAGGCCTACCACTTCATTGTCTGGCTTAGGGATGCACCGAAACGAATTCTGGACTGAAATGGAAAATGCAGCATTTACCTGGCCGAAACCGAATATGACCCCCCTACACCATAAAAAAAATCTTTTATTTAAAGTAACACACCAACATAGGTGTATCTATATATATATGATTGTTAACAGCAATCACATTCCTATCATGCCCAGGCATAGCCAGATTCCAGGATGTACTCGCAGACTTGGCATGATAAAAGTATAATTGCCCTATCTACCCCTTCTCACTCCCTTCTCCCTATCTACCCTATCCCCCGTCTCACTCCCTCTCCCTATCTACCCTATCCCCCGTCTCACTCCCTTCTCCCTATCTACCCCCTCCTAACTATCTACCCGCTCCCTCTTTGAAGTTCATTTACCTTTCAGGAGTCCTGCAGTGGGGGTGCAAGGCCTCTGTCTCCCAGCTCTGCAACTGTATGGAACAGTATAGAGTGATGGGAGTTATGATGTACTTTAGAGCATAATTATATAATGAAAAATACATTGGAAATGGTACAGTATAACACCCATCACTCTCACACCCTTACCAATCCACACATATACCAATCCACACACATACCAATCCACTCTCACTGAATGCTTTCCTACCTTTCCTCTTTTCTCCTTACAGCTCCTTTTCCTCCTCTTCCTCAGTTCTTCTGTCTTCTTCCAGTTCAGAGGGCATGGACAGCGGTGGGCGCGGATTGCAAGGGAGCAGTATCGGAGGTCTTTAACAGACCTCCGGCTCCCTTGAGTGATTTTAAGACGGGTTCAAGGGAGATCCCTTGATGTGGACTTTTGGTTGCTCATCGGAGCAATCACAAGGCTATCGGGGTAGGGGGTTGTGTTGCTGACATGTCTCAATATCGAGGCATGTCAGCAACACAGTTTATGCTTAGGAAGCGATTCCAATCGCTTCCTAAGCTGTTTTAGCCGGCGCCGCCACAATCTTTGATGATCGGTGCGGCGGCCATTTTTCTTCCGGGGAGGGCTTTCCTCCCCGGATCCACGGGCATTGTTGTTATACACTTCTGCAATAGCTTTATGTGCTTTTAGTTCATTCTGTCCCTTCTCTAAAAAATGTTTGTGGTTTTTTTTATCTCCCCTGATTATCTGTACAATTTCTTATTCTACAAAATTGGCCTCTCTAAATTTTCAAAATCCATGTAGAAAAGTAACAACTTGACTTCTATATATGCACGTTAGGATCTACTTTTATTATAAAAAGTACATGTATTTATCCTCCTTCTTGTATATACAACAACGAGCCATAACATTATCACTTCTGACAGGTGAAGGGAATAACACTGAAAACAAGATTATCATAGCGCCTGTCAGTGGGTGGAATATATTAGGCAGCAAGCGAACATAACGTCCTCAAAGTTGATGTGTTAGAAGCAGGAAAAATGGACAGGCTTAAGGATCTAAGCGACTTTGACAAAGGCCAAATTGTGATGGCTAGACGTCTGGGTCAGAGCATCTCCAAATCTGAAGCTCTTGTGCGGCGTTCCTGGTCTGCTGTGGTAAGAAGCAGTAAGTATCAAGAGTGGTCCAAGGAAGGGAAAGCAGTGATCCGGTGACGGGGTCATGGGTGGCCAAGGCTCATTGATGTAAGTGGGGTGCCAAGCCTGACCCTTATGGTCAAACCCAACAGACAAGCTCCTGTAGCTCAAATTGCTTGGACAGTGAGTATTAGGAAACCTTTGGTCCTGCCATTCATGTGTGTGTTACTTTGACATGTACCACCTACCTAAGCATTGTTGCAGACCATGGACACTGACAAAACTGCCTGATAAGCATGATAATGTGCCCTGCTACAAAGCAAAACTGGTTCAGAAAAAGTTGAAGGAAAACAACAAGTTCAACAATCACCTTGTAAGCTTCAAAGGTTTCGCTCAAATGCCTCGATAGTGAAGCATTTATCGGCACTGAAAACCCAACCCAGGGACCATGTATGTTTAAAAGCTAAGCACCCCAGGGTATTTCAAATGCTTACCACCAGCATTTATCAAAGTTTCTGTAGTATTTGTGGTTTTTCTGTACCAGTGTGTGTGTGTGTGTGTGTGTGTACAAATTCCAAAGAGGTATCAATAGAACTAACTTTGTGTTTAACTGTCCGTTGCATAGGATAGATGCGTATATCAAAGCAACCCTCTCACCGTCCTTTCTACTGGAATCATTTATTCCCCGGCCCTTTGATTTATGTAACCAGATGATACACGTTGCAGAGCCTCTCGTCCCTTTGACTTTTCGTTTGATGAGACGTTAGCCAGTTTAGAATTAAGCCAAAAAGGCAATTTGCAGTCTACCGGGGACGCACTAGCAGCGAAAGATGGCGCGCCCCAGTGTCAGAAAGCACCCCCCCCGGCCCACACGATGGTACGTACGCTTCCCTTGCATGCACTGAAAGCATTAGAACGGAAGCGACACCAACAAAATGGCTACCGTTGAAAGACGGGCATGTATTTGCACTTTGGTCTCTAGTAGTTAGAACAACTCTGACTTTGGATACATTGACGGGTTTGAACCCGGAAGAGGAAGACTGGTGTAAGTGATTCGAGACGGGAGGCCTTGTGGGCTTGCGGGGAAAATGCCAGTGGCCGTGATGGCGGAAAACACGGTCTCCTTCCAGAGGTTGTTGGAGCAGTGCGAGGAGCAGGAACTTGAGGTGAGGCGTTTAGTGTTCCTTCATTATACGTAAGGGAGCTGGCAGGACGGCGGTTCTCTACCGTAGCTGTACTCCGGTGGGTGGCAGATCGGGAGCTATGGTTGCAAGTCGGTGCTGATTTCATGGGCTGTGTTTAGCTGCAGAATACTCTCGTTTGTATTATACATAGAGAAGCGCTGTACGTCTTTTGTGTACGTTTAAGTGTGACATCATGTCTGGAACTGCGTTACCTCTAATGGCATTAGTAGTTTTATTTTCTCTAGGTGATTCTGGGCTTATGTTATTTTTCTGTCAAGTGCACATATATTTACATTATGGTTTAAAACTGCATTATGTCTGTTCAGGCTCCAGGAGGTATTGCAACACCCCAGGTGTACAGTCAGCTTCTAGCGCTATACCTTCTACACAATGACATGTAAGTTATTCTTCCTAACTCTCTGATATTATATGAAAGATACATCTATGCAGCAGCTGTAATGTACTAAATAATACACTTCTGTGCAGCTGTTCTAATCATTTTATATTTTAAATATATTTTTTTGTTCTGGTTGTCTTCTGCAACTACTGATTGCTCTGTAAGCACAACATGATGACCCATTTTACATTCGGGGACATTAATACATTTCATGATGTTTCTTGCTTCATCACATCTGTGAAAATGAGTATTGTGAAAATGGGTAAAAATATAAAAATGCTTTTGGAAATCACAATGTCTTCATTTTACAACATAACTCACAAAGATACATTTGTGAATATGTGTTAATGCCCTATAAATTCAGGGATTTCCCCACAGTGGTGATAAAGCTTATGTTCAGATTCTTTGATGTTACTACAACCACTTATTTTACTGGCAGAAATATGCTAATGAGCCATTGTGTGTTCACTGAGGGCCTCTTTGTGATGTCACAGTAGCTGTGCAGTAGTCAGCGTGATTTCCACAGACCATTCCAGTCTGCAGTTAGTGTTTGGAGTGTGAAGTCGTGACTACTGCAAGACCCCCCTATCTATGAATATAGATAGATTTAAGATGTGGAAAAACGTTAATATGGAAGAGGAGGAGATAAAAGAGGAGGAGGTGAAAGAGGAGGAGATTGAAGAAGACGAATTTGAAAGAGAGATGACCCAGAGGAGTGGAAGCAAACCTATAAGGAGGAGGAGCAGCCGCTTATTCAAGCGAAAGCGACCGAATTCCACTATCAAACGGTTCCTGACCTTTGCCATGCCCATGTTCTGTCTTAGATTCCTTTTAAGTGACCCGAATGAATTTTTCATGACAAAATTCTTCCTTGGTGCTGGAGCTGGGGGTATGATTGGCACTGGAATCTACTTTTTGTTGGTACATCCAATGAATCTATATCAAGAAAATAAGATAAACCTTCTATATGGGATATCAGGAACCTTTGCCCTCGGATGGGGTACATCTTCTCACTTTCGCTGTGCCACAATCATGATGGCACCAAATATTTTGGGCAAAGAAGGCCGTGCTTACCTGGTGATGTATGTACTGAAGTCTATTTTTGATGGACCTGTCAGCAACCTGCAGCATAACATGGAGGATGTTGCAAAATCCATCGGGTGCACGGTGGAGCTCCAGATAAACCACACAAAGTTGTCCTGGAAAGTTATTATAAACCCTTTCAGAAAGATAATTGAAGACTTGGTAAAAGGGGCAAAAGAACTTAAAAATGACACCAGCGGCATAAAATCTGTTTTTAAGGAGACAGATTCTGAGGTGCAGAGCTCTGAAGGCTATGATAAAAAGCTTGAGGAACAGAAAGAAAAGGAGACAAAAGAGGAAAACAAGACTCTTGACACTCTGCAGAAGTTCAACCTGAAGTCTATGCTGCGCTGTGAGTTCGTTGTTGAAAAAGGTATTGAGAAATGCCGTGAGTGGTTTGCCAAGAAACATGACGATTGTATGAAGGCCATTCCCCTACCTGTCCTTAACCATCTCTTGTGCCTTCCTATGCAATTCAAATTTTTGTGCAATATCATGAATGTTGTAACTACATGGTGCAAGAAGAAGATTCCTTTGGAAGCCAATTTTGGAACAATCTATGATAAGGTCAATGCGACTATGAATGGAATGGACGATGGCTTTGCTAGCAAAATAGCAATCGTTAAACAAGAACAAAGCATGTTTCTTGGCATGAACGTTTCTAAAAAGGAGATCACAGAGGAGATTACAGAGACATTAGAGCAGAAGAAGTTAGGTATGAGGAAGGTTGGGTCCTTTGTCCGTGTTGTCATTTCCTGCACATTTGTTTTCATCTTTATCTCTGCCTACAAGTATTGCCACCAGTACAACACCAACATTAGGTTTGATAACGCCTATGTAACAACCTACTTCAGGCAGATTGATGCTCGCAGGAGGAAACGGAATAAGAGACACCTTCTACCCCTGAGGAAGGGAGAGCGCAAGAGCTTTGTGTTTCCCTGGAATCCAGCGGTTCAGGACCTTGAGATGAAGACAACAATGATGGAGTTTTTCCAGTGTGTTCCCATGCTCACCTTCCTCATCTTAGCCTTAACTACAGACTTGATCCTTTATCACCTATTCCAGATTATCCGGAAACATTCGCACATCTCGTATGTGTTCTCCAGTCACCACAAACTGGAGGTCCTGGTTGGAGGTGATACTTTTATTTCCAAGATATTAAGGCGTACGATTGGTAACCTCAACAGCTCTTCTGCCACCATGCACCTGAGTAATAACACCATGTGTCTATTAAATCCGATTCGAATGTCAGTTGAGGGCTATCTGTGGTCTTGCCTTCCTGTGGTCGGACTCCTGTCGCTGTGCTTTGTCCAGGTGTATATTGGCCGTCTCCGCAGAGTGATTGCTGCCTTCTTCTTTCCAAAGAGAGAAAAGCGGCGCGTTCTGTTCCTTTATAACGAACACCTGAAGAAGCGGGCTGCATACGCAGAAATAAAAAGGAAACAGATCATCCGCAGGGCCAGAGCGAACAGACCTTGGCTGAAAAGCTTTGCTTCTACCCTGCACCGTTATTTGAGCTGGATGCGCCCGTTCATTCGCAGACGCTGTATTGTGTGCAGTTCTAGTGAAACCAAGGACTCGTATGTGTGCGAGATAGCAGACTGCGGCACCGTATACTGCAGGCAGTGCTGGAGAGATATGAAGCGCTTCTGTTATGCATGTACACCTCATGAAGACTCCGTCTCTGACAGCGAGAGTGATGAGGATGAATTGGAATGATCCCAGGAATTCCACCTGCATATGTTTACCACCTATATGCAATAAACATTCTGGGGTCACCTGGTGGCAATACAAAAACCAATAACAAATAAAATTAATTATAATTGGTATCTTATTAAGTGTTTCTGGTGATAGTGTTACACAAAAGGTGTTAGTAGTAGAAGGTTGCAAGCTCATCCAGTGCAGGAAGCTAATCATGGATGAAACGTTGTCACCTCAGCGTATTGCAATTGTTCTGAGTTTCGGAGAGAAATGTAGACAAAGATACAATATGAGGAGAACAAAACATACCAGCAACGTGTCCCAGTCCTAGATCCTTTCTTCCCCCACAGTCCTTTTTTAGGAGCTGAGAACAGATATGAGGGTATCGGTGTTCCAGAACAGAAATTGCCAATAGTGTGTATAGAAACAACAGAAACCAGAGATAGATTGTGCAGATATTTTTAAGTGCCTTAACAATATACTTACATATCACTAGGCCACAATCACAAAAAATATTTTTAGCTCCATCTCGAAAACAAGTATCCCTCTCCTTGTTTAATTTGTTTACAAATAGTTATAGTTTGTGTTGGGAACATTGGGTAAATTTAACTAGTCTATCTACCGATATTTGTTTTTTAATATTTATTTCGCCATGGTCTTGCTGCCTTTGGAGTATTACTGCAGCGATTCAGTTTTCTATGTGCTACTTTTAAATATCCCCATTGCATACCTCTCGGGTTTCCCATCTTCAGACACTGTACTTTGTAGCTGCCCCACTGTCTTAACTATTCTGTGCGGTGGTCATCATGGCCAGTCAGGGAAATCCTCTAATCTCCACTGGCTGGCCCAGGGAGCTGTATTGGATATCTGTGTGTCGTGTTGCGATCAGGTATGTATGCCCAGTTCTAGTGTACAAGGCCTGCTAAAGAGGCAGCATCAAGGCATCTCTCCTTTCAGTGGTATAGTTCTAGAGCCATTGTGTGTAGTGCAGAGTAAGTGTGTGTTTTTTAAAGAAAAAATACAAAGCGGAATGGTGAAACAGTATCTTATCTAATGAACAGGAATCTGTGTATTCTAACATGTTTGGTATCTATTATGCAGTTAGTCAGCATAGGTTATATGCAAATAGCAACTTGGAAAACCAAAAGCCATTTTATGTGCACCCCCCTTAATTCATAATACACCTTACTTTAATTTCCTTCTGCCCCTTCCCTGATATGACATTCTGGTCCCTAGATATCCCCCCCCCCCCCACTTACCAATGCACCCCAAGACTCCCTGGGCTCGACAAATCCTAGGTCGCCATGGTGACTGAGAATTTTGTCCTGACGCTTAGGTCAGGGCCGTCCAACGTCCAGCCCGCCGGACTTCAATGTGCGGCCCGCGTGAGCAAGACTAGACTGGCCCTTGTCACCGTGCAGCACGGTGTAAGTAAGCCGGCCCCTAATAAAATTAAAGCGGTCTTACCACCTCACACCGTGCTGCTGAGTGGCAGTGCCTTAGTGAGGCTCTTCGTCCCACTTCTTTCAAGACTTGACGCTCAAGGGGGCTGGGCTCACAGAAGAGTTCTTTGTGACTGGGAGAGGATCTTCACATCGTAAAAAATATATATATATATTTAAAAAAAATGTGTGTGTGTTCGAGGAGAGTGGGAGGGATTCCCTTGGGACATTAATTTTTGTCGTTGAAAATAAAACTGTTAGTTAAAAAAAAAAATCCTGGCTCCTAACTTTTTTTTGCTGGCTCCTAGATTAAAAACAAACTTGCCAAGCCTTGATATATATACACACACACGCACACACGCACAATCACTGGCCACGTTATTAGGTACATCTGTTCAATTGCTTGTTAACACAAATAGCTCATCAGCAGATCATATGGCAGCAACTCAATGCATTTAGGCATGTAGACTAGACTATTATTTTCATAATCGATTATTTTTTCGATTAATAAGGTAAAACAAACTATGCAAATTTTTTGTTTATTTAAAATAAAAACGTATCATTTACATTAAAATGTGCCATTAACACTTATCTCTTTATCACAATGGTATTTCACAATTTGCCTTATTTTACTGACATAATAATTAAAGCTATATTTTAACAAGAACCCAAAAAATACCAAAAAAAGTTTTACTAGTAAATATTCATGTAAACTATTTTTGCCTAGATATGCGCTCATCACGCCCAGCTTGCCTCTCTGCCCCAGAAATGCCTTATACCCCTATATGCTACTCTGCCCCTATATATGCCTCATACCCTCCTAATGTCAGAGATGCCACTGTGCCCCTTAACTACCTCCTATATGGCTACTCTGCCCCCATATATGCCTTTCCCCCCGATTCCTTATAGCCCCTATAGACTTTCTTACCCCCTTGATATGCCACCATGCCTCTGATATGCCTTTTACCCCTATATGTCACTGAGATGCCACTGTGCCCCCTGATATGCCTTATAGCCCGTTTATGCTACTGTGCCCCCTGATATGTCTTATGCCCCCCCCCGATATAAGAAAAACTGACATCTCTAAAATAGGTATAAAAATATAGACAAAAAAATAAATACCCAATACAATATAAATAAACTTACCAGTGCATCCCTAGACTTGTCCCCTGTGATTTGTAAATCTAATTTTATATTTCTTACTGCAGCAAATGAGTGATTGTTTGGCAACTGATGCTTGTATGTTTTACCAGGAATAATGCCAGATATCTCTGGAAAAGAATACCACCTGCCATCAAATCTGTAAGTAGTGTGTGCTTATAGCTTTACTGTGCAAAACATACTTACTTTACTATAAGAAAAGAATGCCCTATTTTTTATTTTTATTAGATAAAAAGATAAGCAGTACTGCAGCGCAGGGCAATACATGTACAGTACTACTTCAGTTAACGGAAAGCTCAAGAATACAGTAAAAGCAGTGTACAATTACAATTCCAGACATGGCACGTATGGCTAGCACATTGGTGGAATCAGGGAAAATGAAAAAATGCCGGTGCGCTAACCTAGTCTCAGGCTCAAATAATACAATCGTTTTTGTATACATCAGTGGAGTCAGCCTGGGGAAATAGGGCAGTGGAGTGGGTGAGGAGGTTGAAGGAGAGGGAGATAGTCCTCAGCCTCTAGACTGTCCATAAGAGAGCACTCTCTCAGCATGCTATGGATAAGCACGCGACGGTCAGACTGTGACCTGCTCCCTCCTCAACACCAGGCGGTTCCTGAAAAACCATAGAGCTTCCTTTACACAGCACACGAGACGCCAAGCGTTATCAATTGCGCAGACCTTCCCCGGCTGTCAGAGAGGAGACAACAGGTGAGGAGGGCCCTGCTCAAACGAGCTTACAATCTAGAGGGATTTCGGGTGTATTACGCAATAGGTAAAAGTGCCGTCGTTAGGAATAGACCACCCACACTAGTAAAAGTATTGCAGGAGAGGGATTTATATACAGCCCAATTTGAAATGGCTTTTTAAGCAAACTATTTTAAATTCAATATGAGCAGAGGTTTTACTTTTTTATTCTTTAGGTATATAGTAGAGAAGGTAATATTTTGAGATGCTGCAGTCTGTAAAAGTCACTGTATTTCTTTTTTGCAGGCCAATGCAGAGCTGGCTGGGATTTGGGAGGTGGGACAGAGGATCTGGCAGAGAGACTTCCCCGGAATCTACGCATCCATTGCTGCCAACCAGTGGTCAGAAAACATTCAACCAATCATGGAGGCTGTAAGAGGTATAGCACTGTCGTCCAGCACATGGTGAATTCTGAAATAAAATTGAAAGTATAGGTTACTCCTGGTTTGTGCCTTCACATTATATAGCGTTGTTTTTTTTTTCTTTCTTTCAACGGACCTCTCTTGGGGAGGGTTGCAAAACAGTTACTAGATGGAGCTGTCTTGCTGCTGTATTCTCCAAACAAAGAGAAGAGAGGATTTTTTTGTGCCACTAAGTACTTAGTCCCACTGCCCTCCTTTACTGCATGGTGTCCCATGAGTGTCTCATAGGGTAAAAGTTTAGACCATTGGTGAAAATTGCAGAAACCAATGTAAGTTTGGTATGCAGTTGACCCCAGAAGTGGCCAGTTAAATACAGTGTGAAGCAATGTTAATGAACACACTTCTCCTATATTATTTCTCTTTCTGTTAGATGCAACACGGCAGTGTGCCTTTGGCTTGGTGTCCCTTGGTGTCTCCTTTTTTACCCAGGCAACCAGTAAATGCTGGAACCTAGGCAAGATGGGACTGTGATTGCTGTTAGTTGCAGCCCTAAGTGTGATTGCTAACGATTATTTTAATCGATTAGTTGGCCGATTATTTTGTCGATTAATCGGATAAAAAAATACATTATTTTAAATTGAAGAAAAATTGCAATAAAAAACGTACAATTTACACTTTCATCTCTTTATTTTCTCAAACTAGGTTTTAATACAGTTATTAGTAAATATTAATTCATATGTTAACTATTTTTCATATTTAATAAAAACGGAGAAAAAAAGCCTTGTTTAAATTTTTTGCCTCCTCCCCCTCCCATACATCACTTTGGGACGCTTTGATGACGCTTTGATGTGGGTGAGACGGTTTGGAAAAAATGCTTTGCTTGCTAAGGTGGAATTTGAAGCTGCTTTTCGGCTTTTGCCTATTAACCCGATTTGTTTTCCTTCTTTAGGTTTTCATTTTAATGGTCAATTCTACTTCGATAAATGTTTGCCGATGGGGTGTTCCATTTCTTGTTTTTATTTTGAAGCTTTTGCTTGTTTCTTAGAATGGGTGGTCAAGAAAGTTTCGGGCCTTGATTCTGTGGTCCATTATTTAGATGATTTCTTGTTTATTGGTAAGGCGGATAGTTTAGATTGTTTAAATTTGTTGAATTCGTACTTTGTTTTATCAGAGTTTTTTGGTATTCCGTAAAGCACATAAGACAGTTTTTCCGGCTACTTCTTTATTATTTTTAGGTATAGAGATTGACACGGTTAAGATGTTATTTAAGTTACCTAAAGAAAAAGTGGTTCAATTGCCTGTTATGATTAATGTAGTTTTATCGGCTAAAAAGGTGACAGTTAAATGTTTTCAATCTTTACTTGGTTTATTGAATTTTGCAGCTAGGATAATCTCTATGGGAAGGGTTTTTTTCCAGACAGATGGCTAAAGCTATTGCCGGGAAGAAGTACAAGGTTTTCAGAGTTAGGGTTACTAGGCAGGTTAAGGAGGATTTGTTAATATGGAAGTTATTTCTTAAAAAGTTCAATGGTGCCACTATATGGCAGCATGATTTTATCACTAGTGATGATTTAGAATTTTTCACAGTTGCAGCGGGAGCATCTGGTTTTGGAATTTTCTGGCAAGGGAAATGGGCTGTTGCTAAATAGCCTATAGATTGGTACGAAGCGGGTTGGACTAAAAATTTAGTATTGTTGGAGTTGTTTCCAGTAGTTGTGGCTCTTGTATTTTGGGGTCCTGCATGGAGTAACAGAAGGATTTTGTTGAATTGTGATAATATGGGGGTAGTCTGGGTGGTTAACACTTTGAGAGCCAAATCTTTACCAGTAATAAGTTTATTAAGGCGCTTAGTTTTTGTGTTTTGTAAATAATATTTGGTTGAAAGCCAAACACATTCCGGGGAAAAACAACAATATAGCTGATGCTCTTTCGCGCTTTGATTTTAAGCTGGTCAGGGAGCTGGCACCCCAGGCAGAGAAGGAAGGGCTGTAGGTTCCACCGTGCATATGGGAATTGACTTCTCCCAGATAAATAACTTAATTGCCAGATCTTTATCAAAAAGCACATGGGCCAGCTATAGGTGGTCATGGTGTTTATGGTCAAATTTTGTTCAATCAAACAAAGTAGATTTGTTTGATGCCAGTTTTGGATCTAATTAAGAAAGAATTTTCGCGTTCGTTTATAGATAGGTGTTTGTTGGGTATATCTTTTTTTTCTTCAATTTAGCACCTAAGCAACATGTTTTTAAAGATTTTTTGTTGAAACAGATTTTGAAAGACTATGGTGGTAGAACTTGTATTCAAGACTTGAGAAGACCTATTTCTTATGAGTTACTGCATGATTTAGTGAAAGTAGTGGATGATATTTGAGTCTTGCCTATTCAAAACGGCTTTTACTATTGCCTTTTTTGGGGCTTTTAGATTAGGTGAGCTAGTGGCCATTAATAAAAAGGGTGGTTCAGGCTTACAAATCGTAGATGTTATTTGTGGCGTTAGTTTAAAAAATTTTCTGAGGTCATCTAAAACTGACAAGCGGGGTAAAAGGTTGTTGGATAGTCCTACAAAGGGTTAATGGTAATGGTATTTGCCCTGTGAGGATGTCTGAGGCTTTTATGGCTCAGCGCCCTAAGGTCTCTGGTAACTGGCTTGTTCATGGTTCAGGACAACCGCTTACAAGATTTCAATTTAACAGTGTGTTAAAAAAATGTTTGTTTGCATTGGGTCTGGGTGCTGAACATTATTCTTCTCACTCTTTTAGAATCGGAGCAGCGACAGAGGCTGCTAGGTTAGGGCTGGATACTTCCATAATTAAGAGGATTGGAAGATGGGAAACAGACCGTTTTAAAATATATGTGAGACCGGAATTGTTATGAGTTGGCTAACATTTTTCTTTTTCAGGTCATTCTCCAAAAATAGTGTGGATCATTGGACCTTCCTTTGTTTTCTGGGCTCAAAGAAGAGCAGAAATAAGAAAGGGAGGAGAAAACCTCGGTTTCGATGATCAATATGTAAAAAAATTTTGGTTAGGTATTCGTGGTTTAGGCATTTGTCAACCTCAAAGTATATTGTGTGAATATATTTCTATTTTTCCATGCCCTGACATTATCATTCACTGCGGAGGTAATGATATGGGCAAAGTGAAATCTATGGAGTTATTTAGGGTTTTTAAAGAGTTGATTATTAATTTGAAAAATATGTTCATTAATGTGTGTTTCGTTTGGTCTGAAATTAAACCAAGATTGGTGTGGTCTGGCAGACCTGAATTTAAAGCCCTAGAGAGGGTCAGGCGCAAGCTGAATAGAGCTATGCAGAAGTTCATGCAGTTGGAGGGGGGGTTTAGCTTTAGGCACAGGGATTTGGAAGGTTGTTGGAAGGGTTTATATAGGAAGGATGGGATTCACCTGTCCGATATTGGAAATGATATATTTAATCTGAATTGTCAGTTGATTGGTGAACAGGCCGTGGTTCTTATGGGGTGGGCCGCGAATTTCTGATGGTAAATTCGCGGCCGGTGGGTGAACCAGTGGTTTTTGACTGTCCTGGCTTTAGGGCGGATGGTCTTTGAGTATTTTAGTATGGTGGCACTCGGGGGCTTGGGCCAAGAGTGCGTTATGGTTATAAGGTTTATGTTGATATTAAGTATTTGGTTGATGTTACATTGTAAGCTAAATAAAGGACCACGGCCTGTTTTCTCCAGTTCAAGTTGTCAGTGTCTTTATTTAATGTGGTATGAGTTAAGGTAGTTTATTTCTGTACATATCCCTTACAATCACATGTCTTAGATTCCTTTTAAGTGACCTGAATGAATTTTTCATGACAAAATTCTTCCTTGGTGCTGGAGCTAGGGGTATGATTGGCACTGGAATCTACTTTTTGTTGGTACATCCAATGAATCTATATCAAGAAAATAAGATGAACCTTTGCCATCGGATGGGGTACATCTTCTCACTTTCGCTGTGCCACAATCATGATGGCACCAAATATTTTAGGCAAAGAAGGCCGTGCTTACCTGGTGATGTATGTACTGCAGTCTATTTTTGATGGACCTGTCAGCAACCTGCAGCATAACATGGAGGATGCAAAATCCATTGGGTGCACGGTGGAGCTCCAGATAAACCACACAAAGTTGTCCTGGAAAGTTATTATAAACCCTTTCAGAAAGATAATTGAAGACTTGGTAAAAGGGGCAAAAGAACTTAAAAATGACACCAGCGGCATAAAAACTGTTTTTAAGGAGACAGATTCTGAGGTGCAGAGCTCTGAAGGCTATGATAAAAAGCTTGAGGAACAGAAAGAAAAGGAGGAAAGGGGAAAACAAGACTCTTGACACTCTGCAGAAGTTCAACCTGAAGTCTATGCTGCGCTGTGAGTTAGTTATTGAAAAAGGTATTGAGAAATGCCGTGAGTGGTTTGCCAAGAAACATGACGATTGTATGAAGGTTGTAAATACATGGTGCCAGAAGAAGATCCCTATGGAAGCCAATTTTGGAACAATCTATGATAAGGTCAATGCGACTATGAATGGAATGGACGATGGCTTTGCTAGCAAAATAGCAATAGTTAAACAAGAACAAAGCATGTTTCTTGGCATGAACATTTCTAAAAAGGAGATCACAGAGGAGATTACAGAGACATTAGAGCAGAAGAAGTTAGGTATGAGGAAGGTTGGGTCCTTTGTCCGTGTTGTCATTTCCTGCACATTTGTTTTCATCTTTATCTCTGCCTACAAGTATTGCCACCAGTACAACACCAACATTAGGTTTGATAACGCCTATGTAACAACCTACTTCAGGCAGATTGATGCTCGCAGGAGGAAACGGAATAAGAGACACCTTCTACCCCTGAGGAAGGGAGAGCACAAGAGCTTTGTGTTTCCCTGGAATCCAGCGGTTCAGGACCTTGAGATGAAGACAACAATGATGGAGTTTTTCCAGTGTGTTCCCATGCTCACCTTCCTCATTTTAGCCTTAACTACAGACTTGATCCTTTATCACCTATTCCAGATTATCCGGAAACATTCGCACATCTCGTATGTGTTCTCCAGTCACCACAAACTGGAGGTCCTGGTTGGAGGCGATACTTTTATTTCCAGGATGTTAAGGCGTACGATTGGTAACCTCAACAGCTCTTCTGCCACCATGCACCTGAGTAATAACACCATGTGTCTATTAAATCCGATTCGAATGTCAGTTGAGGGCTATCTGTGGTCTTGCCTTCCTGTGGTCGGACTCCTGTCTCTCTGCTTTGTCCAGGTGTATATTGGCCGTCTCCGCAGAGTGATTGCGGCCTTCTTCTTTCCAAAGAGAGAAAAGCGGCGCGTTCTGTTCCTTTATAACGAACACCTGAAGAAGTGGGCTGCATACGCAGAAATAAAAAGGAAACAGATCATCCGCAGGGCCAGAGCGAACAGACTTTGGCTGAAAAGCTTTGCTTCTACCCTGCACCGTTATTTGAGCTGGATGCGCCCGTTCATTCGCAGACGATGTATTGTGTGCAATTCTAGTGAAACCAAGGACTCGTATGTGTGCGAGATAGCAGACTGTGGCACCGTATACTGCAGGCAGTGCTGGAGAGATATGAAGCGCTTCTGTTATGCATGTACACCTCATGAAGACTCCGTCTCTGACAGCGAGAGTGATGAGGATGAATTGGAATGATCCCAGGAATTCCACCTGCATATGTTTACCACCTATATGCAATAAACATTCTGGGGTCACCTGGTGGCAATACAAAAACCAATAACAAATAAAACTAATTATAATTGGTATCTTATTTAGTGTTTCTGGTGATAGTGTTACACAAAAGGTGTTAGTAGTAGAAGGTTGCAAGCTCATCCAGTGCAGGAAGCTAATCATGGATGAAACGTTGTCACCTCAGCGTATTGCAATTGTTCTGAGTTTCGGAGAGAAATGTAGACAAAGATACAATATGAGGAGAACAAAACATACCAGCAACGTGTCCCAGTCCTAGATCCTTTCTTCCCCCACAGTCCTTCTTTTTTAGGAGGTGAGAACAGATATGAGGGTATCATAGTGTTCCAGAACAGAAATTGCCAATAGTGTGTATAGAAACAACAGAAACCAGAGATAGATTGTGCAGATATTTTCAAGTGCCTTAACAATGTACCTACATATCACTAGGCCACAATCACAAAAAATATTTTTAGCTCCATCTCGAAAACAAGTATCCCTCTCCTTGTTTAATTTGTTTACAAATAGTTATAGTTTGTGTTGGGAACATTGGGTAAATTTAACTAGTCTATCTACCGATATTTGTTTTTTAATATTTATTTCGCCATGGTCTTGCTGCCTTTGGAGTATTACTGCAGCGATTCAGTTTTCTATGTGCCACTTTTAAATATCCCCATTGCATACCTCTCGGGATTATTTTTTCGATTTAATCAGGTAAAAACAAACTATGCAAACTTTTTGTTTAAAATAAAAACATATAATTTACATTAAGATGTGCCATTAACACTTATCTCTTTATCACAATGGCATTTCACGATTTGCCTTATTTTACTGACATAATAATTAAAGCTATATTTTAACAACCCAAAAATACCAAAAAAAGCTTTACTAGTAAATATTCATGTAAACTATTTTGCCAAGTTATGCGCACCTCCCCCAGCTTGCCTCTCTGCCCCAGAAATGCCTTATACCCCCTATATGCTACTCTGCCCCCATATATGCCTTATCCCTCCTATTGTCAGAGATGCCACTGTGCCCCTTATACCTCCTATATGCCACTCTGTCCCTAAAATGCCTTGTACCCGATATGCCACTGTGCCCACCTGATATGCCTTATAGCCCCCTATATGACTTTTACCCTTGATATGCCACCATGCCCCTGATATGCCTTTTAACCCTATATGTCAGAGATGCCACTGTGCCCCCTGATATGTCTTATAGCCCCTTTATGCTACCGTGCCCCCTGATTAAGAAAAACTGACATCGCTAAAATACCGTATTTGCTTGATTATAAGATGACCTTCTAATGGGGGTTGTCTTCTAATCAGACCTCAAATAGGAGTGGCATATAGGGAGGTATAAGGCATTTCACATTGGTGGAATCAAGGAAAATGAAAAAAGTCGGTGCGCTAAGCTAGTCAGGCTCAAATAATACAATCGTTTTTTGTATACATTAGTGGAATCAGCCTGGGGAAATAGGGAAGTGGAGTGGGTGAGGGGGTTGAAGGAGATGGTGATAGTCCTCAGCCTCTAGACTTTCCATAAGAGAGCACTCTCTCAGCATGCTGTGGATAAGCACGCGGCGGTCAGACTGTGACCTGCTCCCTCCTCAACACCAGGCGGTTCCTGACAAACCATAGAGCGCCCTTTACACAGCACATGAGACGCCAAGCGTTATCAATTGCGCAGACCTTCCCCGGCTGTCAGAGAGGAGACAACAGGTGAGGAGGGCCCTGCTCAAACGAGTTTACAATCTAGAGGGATTTCGAGTGTATTACGCAATAGGTAAAAGTGCCGTCGTTAGGAATAGACCACCCACACTAGTAAAAGTATTGCAGGAGAGGAATTTAATTTATATACAGCCCAATTTGAAATGGCTTTTTAAGCAAACTATTTTAAATTCAATATGAGCAGGGGTTTTACTTTTTTATACTTTAGATATATAGTAGAGAAGGTAATATTTTGAGATGCTGCAGTCTGTAAAAGTCACTGTATTTCTTTTTTTGCAGGCCAATGCAGAGCTGGCTGGGATTTGGGAGGTGGGACAGAGGATCTGGCAGAGAGACTTCCCCGGAATCTACGCATCCATTGCTGCCAACCAGTGGTCAGAAAACATTCAACCAATCATGGAGGCTGTAAGAGGTATAGCACTGTCGTCCAGCACATGGTGAATTCTGAAATAAAATTGAAAGTATAGGTTACTCCTGGTTTGTGCCTTCACATTATATAGCGTTGTTTTTTTTTTCTTTTCTTTCAACGGACCTCTCTTGGGGAGCGTTCCAAAACAATTACTAGATGGAGCTGTCTTCTCCAAACAAAGAGAAGAGAGGATTTTTTTGTGCCACTAAGTACTTAGTTCTACTGCCCTCCTTTACTGCATGGTGTAAAATATCAGGTAACAGCAACATTCTGGTATGGTTTGGCCATGAGTGTCTCATAGGGTAAAAGTTTAGACCATTGGAGCAAATTGCAGAAACCAATGTAAGTTTGGTATGCGGTTGATCCGAGAAGTGGCCAGTTAAATACAGTGTGAAGCAATGTTAATGAACACACTTCTCCTATATTATTTCTCTTTCTGTTAGATGCAACATGGCAGCGTGCGTTTGGCTTGGTGTCCCTTGGTGTCTCCTTTTATACCCAGGCAACCAGTAAATGCTGGAACCTAGGCAAGATGGCAATCACACTGCTATCATGCCAAGTCAGACAGTACATGCTGAAACCTGGCTGGCTGCCCCCCTTGTGTATTTATGCTGCCAGCAGTATGGGGTCTGCACATCACCAGCATGTACTGGCTGAGTGATGGATGCTTACACTGTTTCAGTTAAAATGTGAGTTTCCTAGACTTTCAAAGAACACTTTATCAAACCTGAGGAATATATAGTTTTGATTATATTTCATTAATAATTGATGAAATATAATTTAAAAAAAACATAGGGCTCGACAAACTCTAGGCGCCAGGTCGCCATGGAAACCACGGATCTCCCTAACAGCCCAAAACTAAGGTAGCACGTAAGTGTGCTCCCTATGTGGCATCGGGCATGTTAATTGTTACTGTCAAGAAAAAAAAATATTTATGGATTCCATATATTGAACCAAATCACTAGAAAATGTGCTGAAATATAATCAAAAACATAGGGCTCGACAAACTCTGGGCGCAAGGTCGCCAAGGAAACCATTCCCTGGCACCCAGTGTTCAGCAGGGCTGACGTATTCGGTACCCTACGCTTTCCTGCAGGGGCGTGGTATAACGGGGCTTATGTAACGGGGCCCCCACAGGAAAGCAGAGGAGTCCACATTAGCGAGGTGCGTAGTTGTATACTACGCCTTGATTCATTTCATAGTTTTACAACTAAATGATTCATTAGTCCTACTACTGATAAATGCCCAAAGATTTTGTACTCGCCATTTCATTCAATCATATTAATCATTTTGCTTAACATACTTTAATTAGTTCTTCTGAATTTCAATTTATTTTACTTTCATATACAATTAACGCTGAAATAGCCCCAACATTTCTCTCCTAGTATTCTCGTGTTTTGCGGTCTCCGTCATAGAAGCCCTGGTAGAAAGGCTGGCAGCAGATCCAGGTCTCTTGCAGCTCTGCTGGCAATCTTATAGTCAGACCTCTATTTAACTGAACACATAACAACCAAACAGCTCTGTCTATATTGTTGCGTTATTTTTCTTGCCGATCTGCGGGGTATTCTCCTCTCTGGAAGCTGGGAAAGGTCTGCGCGATGCGCGTAAACAGCCTCAGCTGCTGCCTGCACTTTCGCCGGCACTCGGTCATAGAAGCCCCAGTGGAAGTGCTGGCAGCAGAGCATTTGCTCTTAAAAAACAAAAAAAAAACCCTTGTCTTATAATCAAGACAAGATGGTATATGGAAACGGGTGTAAACTGGATTAATGGCTCATCACAAAAATTAAAGCGATGTGGTAAAGAATATAGAGAAAATACACAGCATACAGTCTTGCTGCGATTCCCGTGACTATTAACTGGTATATCTTTGTCTTAAGTCTGTTTTTTCTTTGTTTTGTTACTTGTATTTGTTTTGTCTATTTATATTTGAAAATGTATTAAAGATTATTAAATAAATCATGATTTGTCATTTTTCCACTTCTGCAATAGCTTTATGTGCTATTAGTTCATTCTGTCCCTTCTCTAAAAAATGTTTTGTGTTTTTTTTTTTATCTCCCCTGATTATCTGTACAATTTCTTATTCTACAAAATTGGCCTGTCTAAATTTTCAAAATCCATGTACGAAGGTAACAACTTCTATATATGCACGTTAAGATCTACTTTTATTATAAAAAGTACATGTTTTTATCCTCCCTTGTTTATACACCAATGATCCATAACATTATCACAGGTGAAGGGAATAACACTGATAAGATTATCATGGCGCCTGTCAGTGGGTGGAATATATTAGGCAGCAAGCGAACATAACGTCCTCAAAGTTGATGTGTTAGAAGCAGGAAAAATGGACAGGCTTAAGGATCTAAGTGACTTTGACAAAGGCCAAATTGTGATGGTTAGACGTCTGGGTCAGAGCATCTCCATATCTGAAGCTCTTGTGCAGCGTTCCTGGTCTGCTGTGGTAAGAAGCAGTAAGTATCAAGAGTGGTCCAAGGAAGGGAAAGCAGTGATCCGGTGACGGGGTCATGGGTGGCCAAGGCTCATTGAGGCAAGTGGGGTGCCAAGCCTGACCCTTATGGTCAAATCCAACAGACAAGCTCCTGTAGCTCAAATTGCTTGGACAGTGAATATTGGGAAACCTTTGGTCCTGCCATTCATGTGTGTGTTACTTTGACATGTACCACCTACCTAAACATTGTTGCAGACCATGGACACTGACAAAACTGCCTGATAAGCATGATAATGTGCCCTACTACAAAGCAAAACTGGTTCAGAAAAAGTTGAAGGAAAACAACAAGAAGTTCAACAATCACCTCGTAAGCTTCAATGGTTTCGCTCAAATTCCTCGATAGTGGGGCATTTAGCGGCACCGAAAACCCAACCCAGGGCTTTTGAGGACATCTTTGAAGCCGATCAATTCGGTTTACCGCATCAAACCATGTATGTTTAAAAGCTAAGCACCCCAGGGTATTTCAAATGCTGGTATATTAACTATTTCCATGCACGCATTTTACCACCAGCATTTATCAAAGTTTCAGTAATATTTGTGGTTTTTCTGTACAATATATCTTGAATGTGTGTGTTTTTTAAGTTGTCCTAAAAAAACCCAAATGGAAACATCAGGAGTACATCTTGAAAGCCGTAACATTCAATGAAGGCATAAAAGAAAACATAAACATAGATAACATAGTAATGGGGCGTATTCATTGCTGGCATATTAGTGACCACTATATACGAGAAAAATAAAATGTCAATAAAATGACATAGTATTCCCATGTGTGTTTTAGACTTGAAGTTATGACATAGAATAATGTTAGTCAGAATGCAGGTTCCAATTTCAATGCTAATACACAATCGCACTATTTGGGTCCAGCATTTAACTTTATATCGTCACCCTTCCCTGTGTGTTAATTGGTACATGTGGTCACCATAGTCCTGGGGTGATCATTAATTGCCTTCTAAACTATGTTACATCAAGCGTCTGTCGCCATACAATATGCGGCTGACGCTGACGTCCGGGAGAGGGGCCACATGAGGCAGCATTAAAGCAACATTGTTTGGGTAAAGAAAGCATTTATAGATCGCTTTTTACACCCATTTAAAGTCATGGCGCGCCTAGGATACCAACTGTCGCCAACAGGATGTTTTTCTGTGCTACGAGAGGTTAAACACTGCAATATTTTTAGTAACGTTTATTCTTTGGTTGAACATTGTAAATGAAGGATAATTGTACTTATATTGTATCTATATATATAAGTATATGCACATACATATATGTGTGTGTGTATATACACACACACACACGTATATGCACATACATATGTGTATGTGTGTATATATACACACACACAAACACCAAAGAGGTATCAATAGAGCTAACATTGTGTTTAACCGTCCGTTGCATAGGATAGTTGCGTATATCAAAGCAACCCTCGGCCAAATTTATCTTCACCGTCCTTTCTACTGGAATCATTTATTCCCCGGCCCTTTGATTTATGTAAGCAGATGATACACGTTGCAGAGCCTCTCGTCCCTCTCACTTTTCGTTTGATGAGACGTTAGCCAGTTTAGAATTAAGCTTAAAGGCAATTTGCAGTCTACCGGGGAAGCACTAGCAGCGAAACATTGCGCGCCCCAGTGTCTGCAAGCACCCCCCCGGCCCACACGATGGTGCGTACGCTTCCCTTGCATGCACTGAAAGCACTAGAACGGAAGCGACACCAACAAAATGGCTACCGTTGAAAGACGGGCATGTATTTGCACTTTGGTCTCTAGTAGTTAGAACAACTCTGACTTTGGATACATTGACGGGTTTGAACCCGGAAGAGGAAGACCGGTGTCAGTGATTCGAGACGGGAGGCCCTGTGGGCTTGCGGGGAAAATGCCAGTGGCCGTGATGGCGGAAAACCCGGTCTCCTTCCAGAGGTTGTTGGAGCAGTGCGAGGAGCAGGAACTTGAGGTGAGGCGTTTAGTGTTCCTTCATTATACGTAAGGGAGCTGGCAGGACGGCGGTTCTCTACCGTAGCTGTACTCCGGTGGGTGGCAGATCGGGAGCTATGGTTGCAAATCGGTGATAACGCTGCTGATTTCATGGGCTGTGTTTAGCTGCAGAATACTCTCGTTTGTATTATACATAGTGAAGCGCTCTACGTCTTTTGTGTACGTTTAAGTGTGACATCATGTCTGGAACTGCGTTACCTCTAATGGCATTAGTAGTTTTATTTTCTCTAGGTGATTCTGGGCTTATGTTATTTTTCTGTCAAGTGCACATATATTTACATTATGGTTTAAAACTGCATTATGTCTGTTCAGGCTCCAGGAGGTATTGCAACACCCCAGGTGTACAGTCAGCTTCTAGCGCTATACCTTCTACACAATGACATGTAAGTTATTCTTCCTAACTCTCTGATATTATATGAAAGATACATCTATGCAGCAGCTGTAATGTACTAAATAATACACTTCTGTGCAGCTGTTCTAATCATTTTATATTTTAAATATATTTTTTTGTTCTGGTTGTCTTCTGCAACTACTGATTGCTCTGTAAGCACAACATGATGACCCATTTTACATTCGGGGACATTAATACATTTCATGATGTTTCTTGCTTCATCACATCTGTGAAAATGAGTATTGTGAAAATGGGTAAAAATATAAAAATGCTTTTGGAAATCACAATGTCTTCATTTTACAACATAACTCACAAAGATACATTTGTGAATATGTGTTAATGCCCTATAAATTCAGGGATTTCCCCACAGTGGTGATAAAGCTTATGTTCAGATTCTTTGATGTTACTACAACCACTTATTTTACTGGCAGAAATATGCTAATGAGCCATTGTGTGTTCACTGAGGGCCTCTTAGTGATGTCACAGTAGCTGTGCAGTAGTCAGCGTGATTTCCACAGACCATTCCAGTCTGCAGTTAGTGTTTGGAGTGTGAAGTCGTGACTACTGCAAGACCCCCCTATCTATGAATATAGATAGATTTAAGATGTGGAAAAACGTTAATATGGAAGAGGAGGAGATAAAAGAGGAGGAGATAAAAGAGGAGGAGATAAAAGAGGAGGAGGTGAAAGAGGAGGAGTTTGAAGAAGACGAATTTGAAAGAGAGATGACCCAGAGGAGTGGAAGCAAACCTATAAGGAGGAGGAGCAGCCGCTTATTCAAGCGAAAGCGACCGAATTCCACTATCAAACGGTTCCTGACCTTTGCCATGCCCATGTTCTGTCTTAGATTCCTTTTAAGTGACCCGAATGAATTTTTCATGACAAAATTCTTCCTTGGTGCTGGAGCTGGGGGTATGATTGGCACTGGAATCTACTTTTTGTTGGTACATCCAATGAATCTATATCAAGAAAATAAGATAAACCTTCTATATGGGATATCAGGAACCTTTGCCCTCGGATGGGGTACATCTTCTCACTTTCGCTGTGCCACAATCATGATGGCACCAAATATTTTGGGCAAAGAAGGCCGTGCTTACCTGGTGATGTATGTACTGAAGTCTATTTTTGATGGACCTGTCAGCAACCTGCAGCATAACATGGAGGATGTTGCAAAATCCATCGGGTGCACGGTGGAGCTCCAGATAAACCACACAAAGTTGTCCTGGAAAGTTATTATAAACCCTTTCAGAAAGATAATTGAAGACTTGGTAAAAGGGGCAAAAGAACTTAAAAATGACACCAGCGGCATAAAATCTGTTTTTAAGGAGACAGATTCTGAGGTGCAGAGCTCTGAAGGCTATGATAAAAAGCTTGAGGAACAGAAAGAAAAGGAGACAAAAGAGGAAAACAAGACTCTTGACACTCTGCAGAAGTTCAACCTGAAGTCTATGCTGCGCTGTGAGTTCGTTGTTGAAAAAGGTATTGAGAAATGCCGTGAGTGGTTTGCCAAGAAACATGACGATTGTATGAAGGCCATTCCCCTACCTGTCCTTAACCATCTCTTGTGCCTTCCTATGCAATTCAAATTTTTGTGCAATATCATGAATGTTGTAACTACATGGTGCAAGAAGAAGATTCCTTTGGAAGCCAATTTTGGAACAATCTATGATAAGGTCAATGCGACTATGAATGGAATGGACGATGGCTTTGCTAGCAAAATAGCAATCGTTAAACAAGAACAAAGCATGTTTCTTGGCATGAACGTTTCTAAAAAGGAGATCACAGAGGAGATTACAGAGACATTAGAGCAGAAGAAGTTAGGTATGAGGAAGGTTGGGTCCTTTGTCCGTGTTGTCATTTCCTGCACATTTGTTTTCATCTTTATCTCTGCCTACAAGTATTGCCACCAGTACAACACCAACATTAGGTTTGATAACGCCTATGTAACAACCTACTTCAGGCAGATTGATGCTCGCAGGAGGAAACGGAATAAGAGACACCTTCTACCCCTGAGGAAGGGAGAGCGCAAGAGCTTTGTGTTTCCCTGGAATCCAGCGGTTCAGGACCTTGAGATGAAGACAACAATGATGGAGTTTTTCCAGTGTGTTCCCATGCTCACCTTCCTCATCTTAGCCTTAACTACAGACTTGATCCTTTATCACCTATTCCAGATTATCCGGAAACATTCGCACATCTCGTATGTGTTCTCCAGTCACCACAAACTGGAGGTCCTGGTTGGAGGTGATACTTTTATTTCCAAGATATTAAGGCGTACGATTGGTAACCTCAACAGCTCTTCTGCCACCATGCACCTGAGTAATAACACCATGTGTCTATTAAATCCGATTCGAATGTCAGTTGAGGGCTATCTGTGGTCTTGCCTTCCTGTGGTCGGACTCCTGTCGCTGTGCTTTGTCCAGGTGTATATTGGCCGTCTCCGCAGAGTGATTGCTGCCTTCTTCTTTCCAAAGAGAGAAAAGCGGCGCGTTCTGTTCCTTTATAACGAACACCTGAAGAAGCGGGCTGCATACGCAGAAATAAAAAGGAAACAGATCATCCGCAGGGCCAGAGCGAACAGACCTTGGCTGAAAAGCTTTGCTTCTACCCTGCACCGTTATTTGAGCTGGATGCGCCCGTTCATTCGCAGACGCTGTATTGTGTGCAGTTCTAGTGAAACCAAGGACTCGTATGTGTGCGAGATAGCAGACTGCGGCACCGTATACTGCAGGCAGTGCTGGAGAGATATGAAGCGCTTCTGTTATGCATGTACACCTCATGAAGACTCCGTCTCTGACAGCGAGAGTGATGAGGATGAATTGGAATGATCCCAGGAATTCCACCTGCATATGTTTACCACCTATATGCAATAAACATTCTGGGGTCACCTGGTGGCAATACAAAAACCAATAACAAATAAAATTAATTATAATTGGTATCTTATTTAGTGTTTCTGGTGATAGTGTTACACAAAAGGTGTTAGTAGTAGAAGGTTGCAAGCTCATCCAGTGCAGGAAGCTAATCATGGATGAAACGTCACCTCAGCGTATTGCAATTGTTCTGAGTTTCAGAGAGAAATGTAGACAAAGATACAATATGAGGAGAACAAAACATACCAGCAACGTGTCCCAGTCCTAGATCCTTTCTTCCCCCACAGTCCTTCTTTTCTAGGGGGTGAGAACAGATATGAGGGTATCAGTGTTCCAGAACAGAAATTGCCAATAGTGTGTATAGAAACAACAGAAACCAGAGATAGATTGTGCAGATATTTTTAAGTGCCTTAACAATGTACTTACATATCACTAGGCCACAATCACAAAAAATATTTTTAGCTCCATCTCGAAAACAAGTATCCCTCTCCTTGTTTAATTTTTTTACAAATAGTTATAGTTTGTGTTGGGAACATTGGGTAAATTTAACTAGTCTATCTACCAATATTTGTTTTTTAATATTTATTTCGCCATGGTCTTGCTGCCTTTGGAGTATTACTGCAGCGATTCAGTTTTCTATGTGCTACTTTTAAATATCCCCATTGCATACCTCCTCGAGTTTCCCATCTTCAGACATTGTACTTTGTAGCTGCCCCACTGTCTTAACTATTCTGTGCGGTGGTCATCATGGCCAGTCGAGGGAAATCCTCTAATCTCCACTGGCTGGCCCAGGGAGCTGTATTGGATATCTGTGTGTCGTGTTGCGATCAGGTATGTGTGCCCAGTTCTAGTGTACCAGGCCTGCTAAAGAGGCAGCATCAAGGCAGCTCTCCTTTCAGTGGTATAGTTCTAGAGCCATTGTGTGTAGTGCAGAGTAAGTGTGTGTGTATATATATAAATATATATATGTGTGTGTGTGTGTATCTATATATTACACACACACAGCGTATTGGCCTGATTATAGGCCGCACCCTAAAAGTTTGGTGAGAAAAGGGAAAAAAAATTTTTAAAGAAAAAATACAAAGCGGAATGGTGAAACAGTGTCTTATCTAATCAACAGGAATCTGTGTATTCTAACATGTTTGGTATTTATTATGCAGTTAGTCAGCATAGGTTATATGCAAATAGCAACTTAAAATGGCTTTTGGTTTTTCATGTGCACCCCCCTTAATTCATAATACACCTTACTTTAATTTCCTTCTGCCCCTTCCATGATATGACATTCTGGTCCCTAGATATCCCCCCCCCCCACTTACCAATGCACGCCAAGACTCCCTGGGCTCGACAAATCCTAGGTCGCCATGGCGACTGAGAATTTTGTCCTGACGCCTAGGTCAAGGGCGTCCAACGTCCAGCCCGCCGGACTTCAATGTGCGGCCCGCGTGAGCAAGACCAGACTGGCCCTTGTCACCGTGCAGCACGGTGTAAGTAAGCCGGCCCCTAATAAAATTAAAGCGGTCTTACCACCTCACACCGTGCTGCTGAGTGGCAGTGCCTTAGTGAGGCTCTTCGTCCCACCTCTTTCAAGACATGATGCTCAAGGGGGCTGGGAGAGGATCTTCACATCGTAAAATATATATATATATATATGTGTGCATGTGTTAGAGGAGAGTGGGAGGGATTCCCTTGGGACATCATTAATTTTTGTTAATTAAAAAAAAAATCCTGGCTCCTAACTTTTTTGCTGGCTCCTAGATTCAAAACAAACTCGTCAAGCCCTGATATATATACACACGCACAATCACTGGCCACGTTATTAGGTACATCTGTTCAATTGCTTGTTAACACAAATAGCTCATCAGCCAATCATATGGCAGCAACTCAATGCATTTAGGCATGTAGACTAGACTATTATTTTCATAATCGATTATTTTTTCGATTAATCAGGTAAAACAAACTATGCAAATTTTTCTTTTATTTAAAATAAAAACATATAATTTACATTAAGATGTGCCATTAACACTTATTTCTTTATCACAATGGCATTTCACAATTTGCCTTATTTTCCTGACATAATAATTAAAGCTATATTTTAACAAGAACGCAAAAAAAGCTTTACTAGTAAATATTCATGTAAACTATTTTTGCCCAATTATGCGCACCTCACCCCCAGCTTGCCTCTCTGCCCCAGAAATGCCTTATACCCCTGATATGCCACTGTGCCCCCCCGATATGCCTTATAGCCCCCTATATGACTTTTACCCTTGATATGCCACCAAGCCTCTGATATGCCTTTTACCCCTATATGTCACTGAGATGCCACTGTGCCCCCTGATATGCCTTATGCCCCCCTGATATAAGAAAAACTGACATCTCTAAAATAGGTATAAAAATATTGACAAAAAAATAAATACACAATACAATATAAATTAACTTACCAGTGCACCCCTAGACTTGTCCCCTGTGATTCAGACTCCCTGGATCTAGTGGGGGCAGCCGGAGGAGGTCTGGTTTGGTAGATGTGATTTGTAAATGTAATTTTATATTTCTCACTTAAGCAAATGAGTGATTGTTTGGCAACTGATGCTTGTATGTTTTACCAGGAATAATGCCAGATATCTCTGGAAAAGAATACCACCTGCCATCAAATCTGTAAGTAGTGTGTGCTTATAGCTTTACTGTGCAAAACATACTTACTTTACTATAAGAAAAGAATGCCCTATTTTTTATTTTTATTAGATAAAAAGATAAGCAGTACTGCAGCGCAGGGCAATACATGTACAGTACTACTTCAGTTAACGGAAAGCTCAAGAATACAGTAAAAGCCGTGTACAATTACAATTCCAGACATGGCACGTATGGCTAGCACATTGGTGGAATCAGGGAAAATGAAAAAATGCCGGTGCGCTAAGCTAGTCTCAGGCTCAAATACAATCGTTTTTTGTATACATTAGTAGAATCAGCCTGGGGAAATAGGGAAGTGGAGTGGGTGAGGGGGTTGAAGGAGATGGAGATAGTCCTCAGCCTCTAGACTGTCCATAAGAGAGCACTCTCTCAGCATGCTGTGGATAAGCACGTGGCGGTCAGACTGTGACCTGCTCCCTCCTCAACACCAGGCAGTTCCTGACAAACCATAGAGCGTCCTTTAGAGAGCACATGAGACGCCAAGCGTTATCAATTTCGCAGACCTTCCCCGGCTGTCAGAGAGGAGACAACAGGTGAGGAGGGCCCTGCTCAAACGAGCTTACAGTCTAGAGGGATTTCGGGTGTATTACGCAATAGGTAAAAGTGCCGTCGTTAGGAATAGACCACCCACACTATTAAAGGTATTGCAGGAGAGGGATTTAATTTATATACAGCCCAATTGGAAATGGCTTTTTAAGCAAACTATTTTAAATTCAATATGAGCAGAGGTTTTACTTTTTTATTCTTTAGGTATATAGTAGAGAAGGTAATATTTTGAGATGCTGCAGTCTGTAAAAGTCACTGTATTTCTTTTTTTGCAGGCCAATGCAGAGCTGGCTGGGATTTGGGAGGTGGGACAGAGGATCTGGCAGAGAGACTTCCCCGGAATCTACGCATCCATTGCTGCCAACCAGTGGTCAGAAAACATTCAACCAATCATGGAGGCTGTAAGAGGTATAGCACTGTCGTCCAGCACATGGTGAATTCTGAAATAAAATTGAAAGTATAGGTTACTCCTGGTTTGTGCCTTCACATTATATAGTGGTATTTTTTTTTTTTTCTTTCAACGGACCTCTCTTGGGGAGCTGTCTTCTCCAAACAAAGAGAAGAGAGGGTTTTTTTTGTGCCGCTAAATACTGGTGTGGTTTGGCCATGAGTGTCTCATAGGGTAAAAGTTTAGACCATGAGAGCAAATTGCAGAAACCAATGTAAGTTTGGTATGCGGTTGACCCCAGAAGTGGCCAGTTAAATACAGTGTGAAGCAATGTTAATGAACACACTTCTCCTATATTATTTCTCTTTCTGTTAGATGCAACACGGCAGCGTGCCTTTGGCTTGGTGTCCCAGGCATACACCTCAATCTCTGCTGACGATTTTGCAGCCTTTGTTGGTCTTCCAGTGGAGGAAGCTGTGAAAGGTGCGTGCTGTGTACTAATTGAGCATGTGATATTTGTAAGTAATTCATAAGGTGGTATGACCAGTGCTGTTTACTAGTGATGTTGCATCTGTCATGTTGCCCAGAAACTAAGTCAGCATTAAGAGACATTGGAAGTGATCAGTGTGTCATTCGACAGAAAACAAAAGAAGTGGTTCATGTGCCAACGTGATTAAAAAAAAAAAAAAGTGACACTATCTTGTAAACACAAAATGTAAAAAAAATGTATACTGTATTTGCCAGAATATAATTGGGGTTAAGCATAGGGATGCACTTTTTTTTTTTTTTCCTCCTTTCATTTAGCCCTACTGTGGGCAAGCATCAGGGTTAGGATCCAGATCCCTCGGAAGCTCTGCAGGGGACCTGGATCCTACACTCCGGCAGCCGGTGAACGTCTGCGTGATGCAAGTAGACAACCTCCGCTGCCGTACTTCTGGAAGATTGGCATAGAAGGCTCGGTGGAAGTGCCGGCAGCGGAGGTTGTCTAGGCGCATCACGCAGACATTCACCGGCTGTGGCGATGCACGTAGACAACTTCCACGGCAGGCACTTCCGCCGGTGCTTCACAGTCATAGAAGCCCCGGCGTAAGTGCTGGCAGCAGAGGTTTGCCTTGAAACAAAATCTAATTTGTGTGGGTACATTAAACATGAAAAAGGTGAATTGTGAACAAAAATGTGGTAAAAAATGTCACAACGTTTGTCACTTAGTGGAGTAAAAACCTGTTACGAAGGGGTTGAAGTAAATGTACAGAAAACCTGGCTTGGAGCATGCCACCCAATGCTGTATACTTGTGTATGAAACACACACACACATATATATATATATAATTATATATTAATATATATATATATATATATATATGTAACATTTTAAGGAGAGATGATTCCATGATTTGACAAATTGTATACATTGCACTTGCCAATTTTTGGTGATCTCTTGTGATTTGTTCAGGGGTCTTGGAGCAGGGCTGGCAGGCTGATTCTGCTTCTCGCATGGTAATGCCCAAGAAACCAGGTAAGTGGAGTTCTTCATCCTCTGTTGCTGGTGTTACTTCAGATCATATATCTATCTATAGGTCTATGCAGTAAAGTAACATCTTATGAAGCCAAACATAGGTACCCCTCCAGTAGTTGCTAAATGCAAAGCAAGTTTCCCTCGATTTACTTTTATGTGACGACATTTCAGTATTAAAAATTCAGAGAAGACTATGCATCCATACTATGCAAATAATGCTAGTTTGCTATTATTATTATTATTTAATGCTTTATATCGCACCAACATATTCTGTGGCACTCTACATTGGGTAAACATGACATAACATGTAAATGGCATAATCCCACTTACAGAAACAAGAGGTAAAGAGGGCCCCGCTCAAGAGTTTACAATCTAGAAAATATATGACCCTAATTGCTAGCCTATCACCAATGATTTGTTTCTAAATGCTTCTCCCCACATGTGAGAGCTGTTTGTGTATAAAGATATATGTGTACACCCTCCTTGTATAAACCTATGAGCCATAACATTATGACCACTGACAGGCAAAGTGAATAACACTGATAATCTTGTTAATCATGGCACCTGTCACTGGGTGGGATATATTAGGCAGCAAGTGAACCTTTCTTCCTTAAAGTTGATGTGTTAGAAGCTGGAAAAAAATGGGCAAGCATAAGGATCTGAGCAACTTTGACAAGGGCCAAATTGTGATGGCTAGACTACTGGGTCAGAGCATCTCCAAAACTGCAGCTCTTGTGGGGTGTTCTCGATCTGCAATGGTCATCAAAAATGGTCCGAGGGAGGGAAAGGTGTGAACCAGTGACAGGGTCATGGGCAGCCAAGGAACATTAATGCATGTGGAAGGCGAAGGCTGGCCCTTATGGTCAAATACAACAGATGAGCTAGTGTAGCTGGTATGCGTAATAGGTGTAATCCTGGTATGCGTAATTGGTGTAAGTAATAAACCTTGGCAGAAATGCTTTATTTTAAAGAAACTTAACTCTGTATCTTGAAGAATGAGATCATGTGTTCTGACTTTTTTTCCTTTCCCACACAGATTCAGCTCCCCTGTCTCTGATTCCCAATGAGCAGCAGCTGGCCAGACTCACTGACTACGTGGCTTTCCTAGAGAACTAACGCATCCTTCCCATTCGGAGATGAAAATAAGGAACACATAAAAGAGAAGCAAGAATCCCTCCATGCTTGTCCCTCCAAATTGACCACACTGGGCTCTAAAACTCCACCTGTGATAAGCTGGCTTATTCATTTATGAGCTGCACTTTGGCCAAAAGGGGTTAATGTGCATGCAGGGGGTGTTATCATGAAATGGCTTATGTTGTGTGGCTTAACCCTTTGCTGCATTACATCAGCTACTTTTGCTGACCCCTCTGACAGTGACAAAAGGGAAAATATTAAGAAAATGCTTTGGTTTTCTTCAAACCTGATAACCTAGTTAAGAAGCTTGAGATCTGTAAAGTGCATTCTTGGAGAGACTTTGTGGCAACATCTTATGGTTAATTTTCCTTAGTAGTCCTCATAGAGTTAAATGTCCTCTATAACACACAGAATCCACTATGGACTTTTTTCCAGCATTGGCATTTTTTTTTTCCCCCCTCTCGGATATGTACCTCTACTGCTAAACAGGGGAACGGTCGATTTTGTTAACGTCCTTTCCCTCCTCCTGAGCTTTCAGCAGGACCACAAGGTGGCGCTGCGTAGCTTCATTAAATCCCTCTGCATGAAGGAGAGGAGGTCAAATGTTTTAACACACAAACACTGCGTTGGGATGGTTACCTCATAGCAGTGTCATTTTTGCCACAGTGTAGCCTGGTGTTAGACATTGTTTAGTAAGAATTTGACCCATTAAACAGTGTTTAGTACATAAATCAGCCTGTGTCTCATTCTTGACCAAAATGTGTAATATTGATTGCATTTTTCTTAAATTTTCTGATCAATTGCAAGGGTTAAATAGACTCTAAAGGCTGGTATTGCTCGTGCACCCTGGGCACATGGCCATAGAAATTATTTAGAACTTCAAATGCTGCAGTCCAGCCACCACTTTGCATTTCTATAATTTTGTCTTAAAACAATTTGCAACAGAGATCAAAATGCTATACATCGTAAAATCTGGCCTGCAGGAGGGCCAGATCTTCTTCTGCAAGGGTTAGGGCCACAGGAACAGTTGCTAGAGGAGGGGGATGCTCAAAAGCTACCTAACTCCCCTCCTTTCCAGAAAAGCTAGACCTTTTTTAGAGGACCTGGCTCCTCCATGGCTTTCCAGTGTTCAAAATTCATGCTCTGTGTCTTTCTCAGTTTGTATTACTTAAATCAAATTTCAAAACGTGAACAAAAAAAAAAATCATGTGCTCTGTGCAAATCGAGTGGAATAAAAACTAAATACAAAGTGCTCCCCATGGAAGCCCCAGCCCTTCGGCTGGTGTGATAAATGTATCCAGTATGCACAGCACACGGAGCCAAAAGGCTGGGGCTAGTGCATGTAGGGGTCTCACATGTACTCACTTGATCTTAACCAAAAGGCCGAGAAGCGACTAGCTAACTAGAGCTCTTGGCACCTTGGGCACAGTCTTGCCCCCTCACAGACACTGCATCCCCTAGAAGTGCAGGGGTATTACTGCCAGGTGATCTTCATCCACCCCATGTTTTGGAGCACATGAAGGGCAGCTGTGTCTTGTCCTGTTTTTAGTTACAGCCCTTTAATTCTACTAAAGGTGGCCTGGATCTTGGGGATTTAGATTACGGTGATGCTAAGAAATAACAGGGCTATTGTAGCAAAAACCTACCCTGTTTCTCATTCCATCGCATTTTAAGAATGGGCGTTATTTAAAAACAAAAATACAATTGTCTGTTAAAATGAAATAACGTTCTCATGTAATTTCTCTTCCAGATCACAATCCCTGTTCTTTTTATACAATAAACCACAAATATGTTGCTTAGGCATCACATTGTAAAAGCGGTTTTATAGGTTGAAGACCAAATTCTAATATTAAGCAGTTCCTGACCTTTGCCCAGCCCATGTTCTGCATTCGCTTTCAGTGACCTAAAAGAATTTTAAAACTTTTTTTTAAAATCTTCAATGTTGCATATTTTGCTGTATATTATGCCAAAAATAGGGCTAAATTAATAATGATAAAAGAAAATACATTAAAATTGCTGTCTGAAGTTGAGATTTCTAGTGAACACACAGACTACCCTCTGTGCCTCTTGTGGCACCTCATACTGTATATTTCTGAATCATTCCTACATAATGAAGGAAATTACTGGTTTCCTCAAATATACATCACATCCTGTCGCAAAACTCTACACAACTAAGATGGTGCTTAAATTAGCGGATAAGGGTAAAAGATCGTTCATGCAAAAGGCAAGCTTTCAGCAAGTGAGAGGGACCAGAGCTTTATATTCAAACAGATTTGTACCATGAAAGATCTCCACAGTGATTGGGCTACCAATTGATATATGGATGTATATGTGTTTGTGTATGTGTGTGTATATATGTACACACACACACTCACTCACTCACTCACTCACTCACACTCTCTCTCTATGTATGTAAGCATGGATGTGTAATTGTATTTTCAGCGTCTTCTGTATTTCATTAAAGCCCCTTGAAATGTTAAAGAATGTTTGGAGCCATTTTCAAATGTCTTTGAACCCAGCTATATATTATTATCCATTGGATACGTTCTATCACATACTAGCTGTTATAAGTTTATTGAGAAGATGTTTGTCGCTGAATTGAAATAACAACTTGATCTCCATTTCATTCATTCATTCATTTACTTCATTGCTGGAAATAAGGTGGGACTGAGACTACGCCTTGTCTGACACCTCTCCCTTGCCTGGAGCTTGGTGTCTGCATCTTATCCATCTATATTTTGCTTCTGATAACAGAATGCTTTGCTTTCATCAGTTGACAGCTTTAGCTGATGGTACGTGGACGCGGAAGTTATTAGAGCCATGGCTTAGTTATTGATTTTAGGTATTGATGTTTGACATCTCTCTCTTGCCTGAAGCTTGAGCGTCTGCATGTTGTTGATTTTAAGGTTGAATCCATTGATTTGATTACGCATAGATTTAGCAATAAATACCCTTCCTCATTGATTTTAGATTTAGCCAGGATTCCAAACTCAAAAGCTTGTTTGAAGTCTACAGACGTGGACGATATCTCTCACTGTCTTCCCGTCTGCAAGATAATATTGACAATAAAACTATTTCAAGTTACGCTAATTTAATTAGAGATATATGACCTAATTACTAAGTATGTGACATAGATTATTTTTTTTTAGTATAGTTCGAGCTCTTCGCATGGTTCTGAGTTTTTTTTTTTAAATAAATTGTACAAATAGTTGAAGTATTAACAATGAATTAAAGAATATTTAAAAATATATAAAAACAATTAATTTATTAATAACTTCAAGAGGATTATTATCTATGTGCTCACCAATTTATATTATGACATGCTTAAAATAAATGTTAGAAGGTCTTTGGTTTTGATTGTTATTATTGATTATTATTATTCATTATAAAGCACTAACATATTCTATAATATTGGAACATTTAAATATGGAGGATTAACCAATAAAGCTTATATTTACTAAAATAAGTTATACTGAAATGTTTATTTTTTTATTTTTTAGCCCTACTGCAAGAAAGATAGGCACATATTATATGTTAAAAAGAAACTAAATATAAATTGGGCAAACAAAATACGTGCAAAGAAAATTGGACCCTTCCAATATGTTTACTACATTAACTAATTATTATTATTATTAGTTTTGTAAATACACTAAAAAGGGAGTGTATGGGGACTGTTGGAACTACCGTATATAATAATAATATTTATTATTATTGTTATTATTATTCAAATTAAAGATATCCTTGTTCTGTTAAGTAAATGCTTCACTTCCCCAGGTTTGGGGAACCAATAAAGAAGTCTTAAAATAGAGGGTCAGAGGCTTAGATCTAGTGTATGCAAATTGTATTTTCTTGAAAGAGTGGGAGATAAGTGGATGAGCCTCCCAGCAGAAGTGGTTCAAGTTAATACAGCAAGGGAATTTAAACATGCAGAAGACAGACTATCCTAAATCGAAGACAAGACCGAAGACTGATTTAAGGTCCCAGCCTTTACAGCAGGAGAACTGGAAGTCCAGATGGGCTGAAAGCCCAGGATGCCATGTTGTCCATCACGTCTTCTGCAGTGCATGGTAGGAAAACAGCAATGAAGTAATTATTCATTGATATACATAATCTGAGATATCCCGATAATGTGTTTAAAATATTAAAAAAATCTCTACACGTCTGCAGGCCAAGTTGGATGGCGGTGATGGCTTCCTAGCTATTAGGATATGTCAAGCCCTGTAATGAATATTCAGTATGGGCTCTGAAGTGTTTAAAATGATTCAGCTGTGTACCATGTGCAGTTCCAAGGATTACAGAGGAAATGTGGGTCATACTAGGAATAAAGCTGCTGTCCATAAAATAGGGTGTATGATCAAATACTATTTTATTTGTGAAAGCACACAGAGAGATTTAGGTAGAGAGAATGCGCTGTGTAAAGCATAGGGTTATGGTTACTCTATATATAGAACATTTATTCTACACGTATTTGCTCTTTTACTGGCATCTCATTTAAAATGACATTTTGTGTTTAGAACAGTACGGCTTTATAGGAAAGTGGAGAAGTGTTCTCTTTAATTGGATGCAGAATGACGGATACACGTACAGAGCTGCCATTTCTATTCTGTCAAATTCTGGGAAATCCTTTGTATCGTACAAAATTCTTGCCATTTTAAACCCTTAAAATAATGTAATAATAGCATCGTGCACTGTGTCGTTTCTCTCATTGTGTTATTAAAGAAGGTAGTAACACAGTCCCCTGCAGCCAGTGATGGATTCTGTTCTATGCCGACTTGGCCTAGGCTCCGAATGACAGGTCCAAGGGGCAGCTTGCTCTCTTCTGCTCCCTAGTGGGCCAGTTACAAGGGGGGATCTCTGATCTCCTCAACCTGCCTGTTTACTGTATGAAGGACTATGAAGCAGAGTCGGCACAACCTCCATAGCATTTTACCCAGTGCCACATCGCTTTAAGAGATGGCACACTGGCAATGAGGATGGCGGCAATGGGTTTTAGTGGTGAAACCCACCAATACATTTCGTCCCGTGGATGATGTTGATATAACTTATCAAAAGGAGCTAACCCTATTTGCATGTTTTCATTTTATACACAGTTCCATTCAAAACTACTGACATGTCAGGTTTGTCCATCACCAAAGGCCAAGATTCAACAATTAGTTCTATAATTACATGCCAGAATAGCCCAAGTCATATTAAGATTAATGGAAGATTAATGCTTTGATATGCGTCCATATATACTTAGGTATACATAATTCTTGTTTTCATGTAACTTCCCAATGTTTCGCCTGCTTTACTTATCTTCACTTATCAGAAGTGGTGAGTAAAAGTGTCAAGTGAGAGATGTGTTCCTGATTTATGGTTACGCCTGTTTTGTTTCAACATTTAATGAAACAGAGTTATAGATGCATGCTATAGATCAGGTTACAGAATACAAAGCATTCTGAATTCTGAGGACAAGGTATTAACTGAACTTTTAAATACATTTTATTTTTTTTATTTTATGTGTGTTATATTTTCATTTGCATAATATATTTATTGTCACTACCCTCCCAGTCTCCCAAGAAGCCTAAATGAGCTTTGCGTCGCCAGTGCATAAATCCAGTAGTATGTTTACATTCACTAACATACTCAAACGCACATAGTAACTTACACACATAAGCAGGCACAGTAGCACGCACAGTAAGATACGTACACATACCTTTTTGTAACTCTGCCAGGGAGGCAGAGTGGCATATAGGGGGTTAAAAGGAATATCAGGGAGGCAGAGTGGCATATAGGGGTAAAAAGGAATATCAGGGAGGCAGAGTGGCATATTGGGGTATAAGGCATATCTGAGAGGCAGAGTGGCAAATAGGGGCTATAAGGCATTTCTGGGGGGCAGAAAAAAATCTCAAACATAGTTTTTATTGAATATGAAAAAATAGTTTACATGTGAATTAATATTTACTAGTAAAACTTTTTTTCTTACAGGGTAGTCTTATATTGAGGCTTTTTCTTTTTTTCCTAAATATGGGGGGTCGTCTTATCATTGCGCAAATATGGTATAATCTCTCTTACCATTGTGAACCTTCTTTAAGAAAAACAGCTTCCCATTGCCAACTTTGTCCAAAAAAACAGTTTCTCATTCCAAAAACAGTGTCCTATTGCCTATCCTGTCCCAAAATTAGCTTTTCATTGCCAACCTTGTCCCAAAACAGTTTCCTAATGCCAACCTGGTCCCTAAACAGCTTCCCATTGCCAACCCTGTTCCTAAAACAGTGTCCTATTGCCAATCTTGTCCCAAAAACAGCTTGCCAACCTTGTCCCAAATAGGATCTTTCCATTGCCAACCTTGTCCCAAAACAGTTTCCCAATGCCAGCCTGGTCCTAAACAGCATCCCATTGCCAACTTTGTCCCCCAACAGCTTCCCATTGCCAACCTTGTTCCCTAAAAAACAGCTTCCCAGTGCCGACCTTGTCCCCTAACAGCTTCCCTGTGCCGACCTTGTCCCAAAAATCTCCCCATTGCCAACCTTGTCCTGTAACAGCTATAGCGCCAACTTTGTTTCGAAAAATAGCTTTCCTTCGCCAATCCAAAGCAGCTTCCCATTGCCAATATTGTCCTTTAACAGCTTCCCAGTGTCAACTTTGCCCCCAAAACAGCTTCCCATTGCCTTATCCTGAATTGAGGCTGCTCAGGGCCCATGACATGAGGTCCCGAGACATGTGACCACCCTACTCCATGTTGCCTGCATTTGAGGGCCAAGAAATGACATCTGGCACTCAGACTCAGTCAGTGTGTTGGGACTGAGGAGGCATGGCCGAGTTCCCTACATTTTGTAATATTCATGTGTTTCTAAGCGCAGTAAAGAACCTGTAAACTTTATCTTACACTTTATTTTTAGAAGTGATTATACATGCATAAATATACTTCTGTGTTGTCAGCAAGAGAAAGCAGGCAGCAGGAAATGATTCAAAGTGCAGTTAAGATAATTGTTCGCCGTGTACTTTTCATATCAGTAAGGTTTGCTTAATTGTCTTCTTAAAGTGGTAAAAATAACATATGCAGGCTCTTTAAAATAGGTGTGATTTGCTGGACATAACACTAGGGGGCACATGTGTGCAGTAAATGGAATACAACATGCCTAAATAGTTGAGCATGTTCCATGGATGCTAAACACAGAACTGACAACATGTTTTAAGCAGATTTATTTAGCCATGAGTGTAGTATAATAGAGGCAGTTAAGCTCTTCAAATATTCTTGAGACATTTGACTTCATTTTATTATTCAAATAATGATGTAAAAAATAAAGTGCTTTTTTTTAATATGGTTACATTTTTCAGTATTAACTTGCATTTACTTTTCTTATTCACCGGTTTTAGAGTAAACTTACAACATACTTACAGAGGAAATCTGGGGATTTATTATGCTAATAAAGTATTTATGTGCAGAATATAGTTGTCAGAATTTTCCAGGGCAGAATGTGGAAGTGATACTACACATGGGGCATCCAACTACTTTAGAGTCACAGTGTGAAGTCATGTCAATCAACAGCTTAATGCAACAGTCCACAACACAGTAGGGCCTGGCAGCAATTTCTTGCCTCCGGTGTGCCTACCAAATTGTCATAGGTGACTCCTAATCTCAGCTTGTTACCTGTATAAAATCAGATTCCAAACTCTCCACCATGGCCAGGACCAAAGAGCTGTCCAAGGATGTATGGGACATGATTGTAGACCTACACAAGGCTGGAATGGGCTACGTGACCATCGCCAAGCAGAAGGTCACAACAGTTGGTGCGATTATTCGCAAATGGAAGAAACACTAGAACTGTCATGTTTTGCATGTTTTGCAAAAGGATCAAATACGTATTTCAAATCAATTTATAACTTATTTGAAATGCGTTGTTCAGGATTTTTGTTGTTGTTATTCTGTTTCTCACTGTTCAAATAAAATCAGCTTCCAACAAAAGGGACAGAAACGCATCAAGTAAAGAAAGAAAAGACAAGGCAAACAAGTATTTGTAGCATAAACATTTTAAAAATGCCTACCATCTACTAGGTTGCAGATAACATGATTTTTAATACACTTGAAATGTTCACATTAATAGAAACACAAGTACATAGGGTTAATTAGTAAATTAAACTGTAAAATGTAAACTTTAAGAGGAAAGTTACATTTTAAGGTTTTTTTGTACGGTCCCTCGGCCTGGAAGAAGAAAAAAAGGTGTGCATTGTGTACTTTAATGAATCTGGAATTCCAGTCCGTGAATAAATGGTGTATAGCTTTCTGAATTAAAAGATGGACAGCAGTGGAATGCAGAATAAGCTTAGCATGCGTTAAGTATCCCCCTTTTCTACAAGAGGATGTGCTCACGCTTGTTCTGCCTTTGGAGTCTGGCATATGGTATTTAAGAAAAACTGAGAGTTTAGGCTTCAGAAATGGTAATGCTTTTTTTTTTTTTTTACAAAAGTTTCTGTGGGGATTACTTCTATAAAGAAAATGAAAAGAATTCGGGAAAGGGACAGGAATGTTAGGGGTATGAATATAGGAGAATGGAGGGTGCTAAATCACTCAGAGAAATAAAAGAGCATGGCATTTGTAAAAAAAAAAAGCATATCAAGCAGCAGAGAAGAGAAGAATTGGGGATGTTGAAGGAAGATACAGATGGTAATTTATGAAATCTTTCAGCATTTTAACATTTTTAGTATACTATTGTGATTAGCTTATACTTTGTTCTTTCGCCCTCGTTTTTCTCAGTCCTCTCTCCTTAACCCTTTAAGACCTACCCCTAGCTTCTTTAATTAGCTATTACACACAAATAAAACAGGGTAGCCAGATATCCTCTTTTTCAGTAGATAGTACCACCATCAGAGCTAGACAAAAGTTCAAGTGGGACTTTGTGAGATTATTGCTATACACTTTTAAAACTGGTAGAATAAATACATTTAAGTGAGTTTCATTGCTGAGAAGCACCGTGATATACTTGTTAGGAAAGAATGTTGATTATTATTGATTTTTATTTAATGCATAGTTTGGAGTCGTTAACAAGTACATTACAAAATCACTCAAACATGTAGATACAACAGCAGTTGAGAACCCTGCCCATGAGCTTGGAGTCCATCTTTATGGTACCTCCATGAAAAAGTTTCTTGTAAGAACGATAGGCTTATGATGGCTCCACTCATGAGGTTACATTTAGTATAGAGGTAATAAAGACAAAAGTTGGGGTGAAAGAAACAGAAGTAGAAAGTAGTAGTAGCAGTAGATGATTTTGAAAATGGTTTGATTCACTTAATGTCGGGTAGTCAATTGCGTTAAAGGGTTAATTAGACTGAAAAATTTGACACGGCTTCCACACACGCTTAACCTGCAACTCAAATATTTGTTGAATATTCATTAAGATTTGGGTTGCTTTCAAGTTAATCCAAGTTCAAAATATCTTAGTGGTAGTAGTAGGTATACTAGTTGGATATTTTGTCACCCTGACTACCAATACTCAACTGCTCTCCACCTTTACTGAATTAACACAAATGTTTAGTATCATGGAGTATACTATATATAAATTATTCAACAGTGTGACAAGAATGAGAACATCTCTGTAATGTTCCATTTGCTTTCATGTGGCCGGACATCTCAAAAAGTGTATTAAGTCAGAAGAAAACATTTTGGGAGTGTATCTCACTGGAATCACCACTTGGCATGTTTAGGTTTACATTTCAAAATAAAATGTTAATTTATTTCTGATTCACAGCTTTTAGTAAACTGTGTTCTTCTTATTTGTTTAATGTTTTAGGGTAGGCTGTTTTACTCCCCTTGTTAATGTTTTATGGTTTTTAAGTTAAAGTATGTCTTTGAAGTCTTTTCGTTGTAGTGGAGTCTTTCTGACTCTGCATGACTCTGTCTGCGCACGTGGCTGTAGATGTGAAGATTTTGTTGCTCCCACACTTGAAAGAGGAATTGTTAACGTTATATTTAATAAATTGTTTGCCTTTGTCCTAGCTCCTCAGAGATAAGGTTTATTATCAATGTATTACTCTTTGGTTTCCCACCACTTTAATCTTGTATGCTTTATTTCTCATTCGCTCTGACAATATAACTTTAACTCTACACAACCTCTTCTCCTTCTCACTATCTGCCTCCTTACCTACCCATGCTCTACCTTGCTTTCTTGGTAAGGTAGGTGGGCAATCCCACCCTGGCCCTACATCTCTCTCCACCTCCAGTCCCAGCCCTCCATTCCTCTGGCCACATCCTCCAACAACTTCATGGTTTTGGCCACCTCAACTGTTAGGATGCATGTTGTATCAATTGGCTCTGTCCTCCCCACTTTCTGTTCATCTCTACCTTTCAATATTATAAGCACAATAACCCTCACTGGACAAACTGGTGCTACTCCCACAACATTATTTCCATTATTTCTCCTGTTTCATTGTTTTTATCCTTATTCGTCCCCCACTGACTTTTTCTCTCCTATCTCAGACTATATCTCATGGAGTGATAGTAGCCCAAGCTACTATTTTTTGTATAACCGTGTTAGACTTTCCCTTTGCCTGCACAAATCTCCCTCTACCTTCAAATGTTTGGCTACCCCAACATTTTGTACAAAAAAACATAGACAAAAACTAGCTAGTATCTTCAGAGGTTAAAAAATACTTCATGACTCAGTTGAGTGCAGTAAACATGAGGAAATAAGAAACAAGAAACCATATCAATATTGCGTGGTACCCCGAGGCCCTTTTGGACATATTAGGTTCTTAGGTGGCATTTAAACCTAAATGAATCTATTATTATTATTATTTATTGTTTTATATAGCGCCATCAGATTCCGTAGAGCTGTACAATGGGTGGACAGGACACAACAATTTGACTTACAGAGACAACAGGTGAGGAGGGCCCTGCTCCAACCGGCTTATAGCCTAGAGGGAGTTGGGTGGTATTACACAATAGGTAAAAGTGCCGTTGTTAGGTATAGACCACCCACAAGTATTGCAGGAGAGGGACTAGTAAAGGTGAGCTAAAGGAATATGGGAGAGTGTTAATGTGCTATGTTGTAAGCGTCCTTAAAGAAGTGGGATATGCCTTTTTCCGTGCCCTTCTTTCCCAGCGTCTTTGGTGAGTGCATGCGTGTTTTACATATTAAACCTGTAGGAGGTCTTCTCTGTAGTAAAGAAGATTTTGGCTTCTTCCTCCTGTTTGAACTGGTTTTCAAGATAAAAAATGCCAGCCTGCCACTAGTATAGACGTGTACCTTCTAATCCCTTTAACAACAATTGGCCGATTAGTAGGTGCCCTCTCCAGATCTCTTCATTGGGATCCATTTTCACCATGGCTGACAGTAACATAGGTGACGCGAAGACAAAAGAATCAACTTAACGTCACCAAAAGGAATGCTGACTAAACCTCCCTTGAAGTTACGTAAAAAGCTGTCTCATAGTCTTCAGCTACCTAAAACACATTACTTTGGCTATTTTGTACATATTTTCCCCCTACAAAAAGGCTGAAGTTTTTCATTTGGTGGGAGCAACGGTACAAACTAGGCTTAAGCTATAGTTATCCGGAAATGTTGAAGGATATGAGATGCCAGACCGTGCAAAAAAGGAAAATAATTCTTTAATGTGAAATATACACATTTTCATTCAACAGTCAGATCTTATAACAGGGACATGTTTTCACAAGTCTATCGTCAGTATGACGGGGGGGAAATGGTTTATTGGGGTTAAACAATGAACTAGGAGGGGCACTTTGCTGGTTATGATTGGCCAATGTTTCAGAAATATGGCATTGCTATGTATCCCCAGAGGCAGTGGTAATGGACAAACTTGGGGTGTGAGCAGAATTCAGTGAGGGAAAATAGAAAATGCTGGCAGACGTAAAAGGAAATTTCTGGAAAGACACAGACATTAAAGGGGAAATCTGGAAAATGAATGTTTATATGACTGTGGAAGGAAAGCGCTGATTAAATCAGCCTGATGAGATGTGCTGTAATGGAGAACACCCCTTCCTAAATAAGGGCTCCTCTGTCCCCAGAGATAACATCCAACTACAACTTGCTAACAAGGGAAACAAGAATCAGGCTGTTGATAGCACACAGAAAGCAAGCTTTCTAACAGACTGTGGAGAACGAAGTGATGGACACCACCACGCGGTGAGAGAGAGTTCTTCTTTCTTCTGTCATCAGAATGACAGTAACACAAAGGCATCATCAGGATGCCTTTCATCCAGACATTTCCTTAATTTTCTTTTTTGAATGCTTTTATCGGGCGGAGAACTTCAGTTCCATATCCAAGAAAAATAAGAAACAATTACTGGTACTATAAAATATCTTGTCTGTTGTATAATTGTGTAATTGTTCATGTTTTAGTGTGCATTATAATAGAGCATTATTATTATTACGGTAATAAAGTTGGAATTCAATATTTTATTAATTCTTTGATTTTTTTTTGTTAATGGAAAGATCCTTTCCCATATCTATATTAAATTGATATATTTTTTTGTTATCGGAGATTAGATTGTACGAGAATTTCCTTTATAAAATTTGCACACTGTTTTCTAGAGTCGTAAACGAGTTTATTGCTCCCAAAATGTTAAACAAATCTGCCAGACCTTAATGTTTTTTTGTGAAGGGAATGACAATTTTCCATCTTACTGCAAAATGTTACAGTGTTTACAATTTTTTAATAGGGTCTGTAATTGCTGCCAGAAAAAAAAAATGGGCCGCTCATGAAAGCAGAAATAAAGTGGAACATTTTATTAGTTCTTTGATTTGGGGGGGGGGGGGGGGAATGACCCACCCGACTTAATTTGTTTTTAAGACCTGAGAACCCTTCATGATCATAAATCTACATAGCCACTTAATATCCTCCAAGGATACTAAATACCCTCCAACCGGCTACTCTAAAAAAAAAAGATGGACATTTCTTCCCATTATGGAGGAAGCTTTACAAAGAATGATTATTAAAGGTGCCATTTGGATGGTTTTCTCTTTTGTTGCAGGCCACATTACTAGAGCTTCCACCATAAACACACTTGCCACGTTTTCCTCTACTAAAGTACAAAAAGATCGTTCTTTCCTCTTTCCAAATCCCCGTGTTCTTTAAGTCCAACACATGGGAAATGAAGCAGTTGCAGTTTCTCGGCTGGAAATACTGGAACGTTTATAAAAGGAAGTGGACTATATCTCTGGGGAGGCGGAAATGTAACTTGTTCTCTATTGTTTTTTGGGACCAAGTACATCACGCTAAATAATCAATCATAGAAATCATAAAACTGTTTCCAAAACAGTGTTGTTGGCTGGTGTGAAACAAATGAACTTGTAACACAAGCAATGACCCAAAAAATAGGTATTCAATGATTAACAGTATACTTCTACACTTGTTTCTCACACTTCTCCTATTCCTGTTCCAAATTCACCATCGCCGTCCTTCTAACACAATGAAGTGACGCTGTGTTTTTAGTCCTTACAAATTAAGAAAGCTAATCTGAAACTTGCCACCACGACCCTTTCATCCATGTCATGTTCTCTCTCATGCACCAGAAACCGTTTCATATTGTCATACATGCTAAAAGAAAAGATTTGGTATTATGACACATTGTAATGACTAATATAATGAATTGTGTGGTCAGAATGACTGGCTCACCCACGATCAGTTAATTAAAATTAGCGCAGATTTCTGACGCTTGTGGAGTTGACTCACGTTATTCCCAGTTTTCCATGGCTACTGGTTTTGATGATGGATGCAGTTTAGTTACAAAAAATGATGCTTGACAAAAAAAAGGTTTGGAGAACGTCCGTTTTAATCAATGTGGAGTATTGTGCTATATAAACAAAGCTCAAGAGCTCTATAGCATTTGGGGGGCTACTGTTTTATTTTAGATACACAACTGACAAAATTGATGCTTTAATATGGTGAAGGGGATATTTAGCTTCTAGAATGTAACTGTTTTTACAAAAAAGCCTTTAGCTTTTAACTAATTTAGCTGTCCAAACTACAGATAGCAGTGTTTAGATAATTTAGAACGTTCCCAAGCAAGATTTTAGAAGACTTTAATACTTTTATACTTAAAAGATTTCTAAAGTAAGTGTGGGACACAAAATGTATATCTTGAGGATCTTGCCTTTTGTCTAGCTGTTTTCTATGTCTTGATTATTTAAACAAATGGATAGAAATAAGAAGTCGGAGTACACAATAGTGTCCAAACCACATTTTCATTTTGACCCAAACAGAAGTGCGCCGAGTCATAAAAACCTTATAAGACAGTCAATGTAAGGAATCATCTTGCATATACAGTACTTGCCTACGAATAAACCTCTTGGTTGGTTACCAACATTTTGTTCAGTGTTACTATATTTTATTTTGATGATGCTCTCGGCAATTAAACCACCCCAAATAATGAATGATCTCAACACTACAGAAACCACTGCATAGCAAAATAGCGTTGCTGTCATTCCTTGACACCTAGCTGAACTGGTTTAATTTTTAGGGGAAAGACCTATTAATGTTTGAGCAATCGTATAGGAAATGAAACACGTGGCATACATGAATAAGGTCTATCAACCTATATATAGGTGATTTGTGATCTTAATTAACGTCTCAAATGATGCAACGAAGCTCAAGCCCTAAAACACCAAGTGTAGGACTGCCTTGGGTAAACTGGAATTCCAAAGTCCAGCGTTGATCCCACTATACTTTCACAGCCCAGGGTGCTATTTCATAACGGAAATGCTCTTCAAATTCTGAAGAGTACTTTTTCGGATACCCTTACAACTTCAGAGTTTCCAGGACAAGTGAGATTTGAAACAGCTGGTTGGCACAAGTGTTCAGCCACTTCACAGAACATATGTGATGGGTTCTTTAGAAAATGAATCTTCCCAAGGGTCTGACTGTTGGCGTAGTTAGAAAATCCCCATGAATGTTCATGAGACTTCTAGTAGATATAATTCCCTCTACCTACCTTCTAGTATTTTCCATACTTTAAAATAGAGAGTTTCATACCTTTTAGAACCCTATAAAGTTAGTGATGGAGTACAATGTACGTAAACCCACTGAGGGATAGTTATAGCTGGAGCAAATCTGTAGTAAAATTATATGTTTGGCTTGACGGCCATAGAAACCAATAGAAAGTTTTCCAAATTAACTTAGTATTTTCCAAATTGATAAAATAACTTTTATTTATGTGTCTTAACTAGAGTTTAGTATTTATGAATAGTTGTGTATATATTTTACATACTTTCTGTGACACTATAAAGAGAATAAGACACCCGGCCAGTTCTTCTAAAAGAATAATGGGACGGGGTGGAGAGGGTGTCCAGCTGTTTCTTATGAATTTGTGAAATACTGCTTGCTGTCCATGGGTGAATGTGATATCGTAAACATGGTCTGTATAAAATCAGCCCTGCTGCTGAACATCAGCTGACATTGCAATTTCTCATTGGCCATTATCATCCGTGTGATTTGGCATCCAATGTAACTTCCTTGGAGAAAACATTATCACCATTAACGGGGGTTCAGCTGGAATGATTCAAGTCGCGCAGTAAATCGCATGCCCCTGTTTGCTGTTCCTTGGCGAGAAGTCAGCGGCTTCGCCTCTGCCAGGTCATACTGGCAGCTTTTACAAATGAGGACATGTTACTCTTCCATCAGGTATGAGTCACTGAAGACAACTATTGCAGCTCTTGGCTCCAACGTAGATCTAAATGTTTATTTTTCACATGTGCCGTGTGCTACAGGCAGAATGGGGATCAGGTATTCTGTGGAATGCATCAAATGGCCTCAAAACAGACATGCTAAATAATGACAGGAGCCACCCACAAAAATATGTAAAAGAACATGAAATTCAATAAGTACAATATAAAATGCTAGCCTAAGAATCCATGCTCAGTATGAGTGTTCGCTGATAAGAAACACATTAGACCATTGGTTCCATCATGTGGTTAAAGGCACTCAATTAGTTTCAGCTGCAGTTCATATGTGCAAGGTGAGTGGGTGCTTTTAAACAGGGAACCCTCTACTGTTATAGTTTGGTTCGTATGCAACTAACTGTGACCTTATTGTTCAGTTGCTGTGTCCCTAAATTACCTGTGAGTCACAAATTAGTTGAACTCAAAAGTTCTTGAAGGGACACTCTAATGCCCCATGTAGCCCCCTTAACAAAGAATACATATAAAAGTACTTTACAAATAACTGAATATACATTTTTCAAACATTTAAAAAAAGTTCTTACCTTTAGCAGAAAATGCAGCGCAAAGCCCCCTCAATGGCTGCAGCCAATCAGTGTCAGATAAGCACTCCCATCAAAATCAGAACTCCCAGAACCCTCACCCATCCAGTGCTGAAGCTGACTGTTGAGTCACGTGAAGAAAAAACAAAAGTATATACAAACTGAGGAAGTTGATCAGATCTGTCCCAGAGGAACAGCAAAAAGGATTGGAAACGTTCATACCCACCAACAACTGAAAAAAGTGTATAATATATATACAGTACCTCACAAAATTGACCCTCTTGAGCATGGAGTTCACCAGAGCTTCACAGGTTGCCACTGGTGTCCTCTTCCACTCCTCCATGACGACATCACGGAGCTGGTGGATGTTAGGGATCGTGCGCTTCCCCACTTTCCTTTGAGGATGCCCCACAGATGCTCAATAGGGTTTAGGTCTTGAGACATGCTTGGCCAGTCCATCACCTTTACCCTCAGCTTCTTTAGCCATCCTTGACTGTAGGCATATGGTCTGAGCACTGACAGACTGACCCCCCACCCCCTCAACCTCTGCAGCAATGCTGGCAGCACTCATACATCTATTTCCCAAAGACAACCTCTGGATATGACGATCAACACGTGCACTCAACTTCTCTGGTCGACCACGGCAAGGCCTGTTCTGAGTGGAACCTGTCCTCTGAAACCACTGTATGATCTTGCCCGCCGTGCTGCAGCTCAGTTTCAGGGTCTTGGTGGTCTTCTTATAGCCTAGGCCATCTTTATGTAGAGCAACAATTCTTTTCAGATCCTCAGAGAGTTCTTTGCCATGATGTGCCATGTTCCAGTGACCAGTATGAGAGAGTGTGAGAGCAAAAACACCAAATTTAACACACCTGCTCCCCATTCACACCTGAGACCTTGTAACACTAACGAGTCACATGACACTGGGGAGGGGAAATGACTAATTGGGCCCAATTTGGATATTTCCACTTAAGGCTGTACTTACTTTTGTTGCCACGGTTTAGACATTAATGGCTGTGTTGAGTTATTTTTAAGGGAACAGCTAATTTACACTGTTATACAGGCTGTACACTCACTACTTTACATTCTTCAGTCATTTCTTCAGTGTTGATATAGTAAAATATTTACAAAAATGTGAGGTACTGTATATATATATATAATATATATATATATATATATATATATATATAAGAGAGAGAGAGAGACTTTCTATTGTAACCTTTTTGAATCCCCTTAATTAAAAATGACAGTCTCAATAATGGTTACCTTGCATCTGCTTCTAGATCATACAGTATGTGTTTTTGTTTTTTTACATTTCACTGTTTGACTGTTTATTATGCTCCTGTTTGTGATGCCCACATTTACTCCATATTAACCGACCACCTCCAACAATAGATCATTAGGGTCATTCTTAACTCCTGCATGGTAAATCCCACCAATGATTACTGCTTCCTACCTCCATCTGACAACCTCAGTGGTCGACTCCTTCTTAAATGGCAGACCAACTCCCCCTCTTCTACAACGTGACCACCCAAATTCTGTAGCACCTGCATAACACTCGCATGAAACTAACGTAATTAAAGAGTTTAAAAGGTTTAATTAACCATAAACTAAAAACATTTCCATACTATGCCCTGTGAAAATTAGAACGCGTGTTTATATTCATGACAAGCAAAGATTCCCAATCTAATCTCTTGCTGATTGCTATTGATTTGTGAATATTTGTGGATTGTGGACACAGCCATTGAAGAACAGTATCGTAGTGTCTCATTTGTGTTACAGGCACCTAGGGGGTTCCTTGACAGAGATTAAATAAGGACCCGAGCTCTTCATGGGAACCATTTAATATAATTAAAATGTGTTCCATTTATTTGTTTTTACTGTAACCAAGGACTGGCTCATTAAGTATAGCATATGTATTAATTTAAAATGACCTTTAGACTGTGGGGTGACATTAATCAGTATTAATCAAGCTGTCATTGAAATAATTAAAATCAATATTGTGCACAAAATATCTTAACTATCAAGACTTGAAGACATAAACTGTTGTTGAATTCTGTCCTTTTGCCTATGACATACTGTATGTAGATTTTAAAGCCCGTGGGTTAAGTTAACTTAGAACACTCCGTGGCTGAATTGGCTTAGTACTATAGAAATGTTGAAAGCAAGAGGTTACGTTAGCAGTATCACAGCTTCTAATATAAATGCATAGTTACATATTAAATGTAACTATTTAATAGAAAACCTCTGTCCAATTCATTAGAGAAAGTATGTTTCACAATAGTGCTTAGTGTCAGTAAACAGCTGTTAAAGCCATGTCAATATTATCATATCAAATATACTATATAGTTTTTGGTACCCATTTCAAAAAGGACACACACACACACACACATATATATATATATATATATATATACGTTTAGCATCTATGAAAGATGGCTCATAATTAGATTAGTAAACTAATACAGTGTGTATACGATTTTAGTTACAAGTTAAATCTATCCTAATTATGCTGTTTACATTTGAAATTAAAAAAGAGAACATAATTTTGTGCAGATGGATAATCACGTCAATTCGAAGAATTCTCTTGGGGACAATTTAATTAACTGTGCAGCTCAAGAGAACACAAGGTCATCCCTTCAAAAAGAGATTCTGCATTCAAACACTCAAATGTTTCTTTAGAGTAACAAAATTAAAGAAATTGAGATTTACTGCTTAAAATGTCCCAGCTGCCATTGCCTATAGGCAAAGCTTAATGCACTGGGCACGTTTCAGTGAACTGGTGTTATAGGAGAACACTAGCCCTATTTTCATGTTAAATGAATAATGCTTTAATTTTGTAGGGAATTGGTACAGGCATTCTTTGATTACTGGAGTTAGAAAAGGCGTTTCATTCATCTGAGTTCTTGCAGAAATGAACACTTATGTTTTGCTAGCATACATGTTAATTTATGTTTATTTTACTATTTGGCATTGTATTCTTATTCTTAACTTCCCAGGTCAGGCTACCAGGAGCTCTCCCTTTCCTAAAGGAGTGGCTTCATGAAAGGCAGCATGGTTAGACACACATCAGCCACTCCAAAGGTGAACGTAGCTGCCCATAAGTGTGGGGCTTGCCCCAAATAGGAGAGAGAGGCCTGGGGAAGAGGCACTATGGTTATGTGATGCACGGTCCACCTCCAATTAGGTATATATGATTAGCTTAACAAATAAAAATGTAAAAAATAGGGAGTAAGTATAGTATTTGCTACTTACAATGTAGAGAAAAAAATGTGCAAGCTAAAATGTGTCCTGACCATGGCACTGAAAGGCTAACTAACAAAGATAATGGATTCATTTACAAATCCAATTTGAGAAATATTGGGCATAATTCAATGGTTCATTTAAATCTTTACTGGTTTTAATGGTTACTTAAGTAATTAAACTCCTAGTGGAGAAGTGGATTTTACACTGTGACTACTGGAAAACTTCTACCTAGCGGTAACTACGCTTCCAACCAGAGTTGCCCCTAGATGGATGCATATGGTTCACCACACCCGGGTGTTCTGAATGGCAGGGGCACAACTGGCAGTGAGCTCGGTGCGAGGGGTAAAGTCTTCTTCTGCAAAAGGGAGGGCATCAAAGGCAGCCTCTCTTCCATTTCTCCTTTCCTCCAATAAGGTGGGGTGTGCTCGGAGGGTCCGAACTTTTGCGGAAGTGCTCTGGGAGGCCTGGTTCACAGAGAAGCGGACAAAGAAATAAGACACAGGGAGAAGTGTCAGAAAAAAGAAGACAAAAGAACAAGAAGTGGCAAAAGAAGAAGTGGAGCTATGGTACAGGAGACAGGAACATGAAAGCAGTTGGTGGAGAAAGTAGGGAGACACTGAGAGAGAGTAATAGTATGGTAGAGAGTGAGTGAGACTGTGAGTAAGAGTGAGTGAGAGTTTGGGGGAGCATGAGAGACAGAGTGAACAAGCAATAAAATGAAAACGGTGATGATGATAATGGGAGATGGGAGTTATGTTGAACTACTGTTAATGTCTGGCTTAGTGTATGGTGATGGGAATAATGCAGTACCACCGTCTGTGTCTGGCTTGCTATATAATCATATGAGTCCTGTTTTGCCACCGTCTATGTCTGGCCTGCTATATAATGATAGGAGCCATGCTGTACCACCATCAGTGTATGGAGCACTATATGATCGGAGTCATGCTGTACTGCTGTCTGTTTCTGACTTGCTATGTAATGATAGGAGTCATGCTGGACCACTGTCTGTGTCTGTCTCACTATAGGAGTCATGCTGTAAATCTTTTTTTTCTTAAATAAAAAAATGAGTGTGGCCCACTTACAAATACATTTCTGATGTAGTGGCCCACTGTAGAAGAAAATTGGACACCCTTGCTTTAAAGAAGTATTAAGAAGTATAAAGAACTGTAGAATGTGGAAATAAACACCCTGCACATGGATAAAGTGAAACAAAAGTATACTGGTGACAGTTAACCCTTTCAGAACCAACACATGGACCGTATCTTAAAAAAGCCCCAAAGATAATAATGATGATCACCTACTCCTGAATTAGGAATTTCATAGCCATAGATTTGTTAACACTCCTCTGGATTTGTGTCAGTCCAAGCATGGCCAGACAGACAATGATGGTCATATTAGTTCATCATTTTTCACATTGTCAATGTGTCCTTGAATGGATATTTGGGTGGGCAGAAAACAGACTATGTGACTTATGAAAACTTGCAAAGCAGGTTCAATTTTTTTTTTTACATTTTAATGACTGTAGGTAGCTAGCGGCCTTTTGACACTAAACATCTATTGGCTACATTGAAAATGCAGTCATTTATGGAGCCTGGCAAAAAGCACAGTAAATTAACCAGATCCAGTAGCTTCTCTGATCACTAAATTCTATACCAAATGTACAAAATCAAGCTTTCCAATATATTTTTTTGAACAGACTGGAGCTTCTGTCCTGAGGAAGGACTAATGCCAAGCCTGTGAACTCTCCCCTTATTTAATTACATGGTCTGTTACCAGGTGGCCCAAGGCCAACTCCTGCTGCCAGAAAACAAATACTTCCCAGTCTGCATTTTCAAATACTTTGAAATAATCTGTTGGGACAACTACACCTTTAATTATTACAAAAGACCGCGCTCTATGGGAATAACTGAGTTATTTTCTTTGTGGGCTGTAAGCAGGACAAACCTATGCACGGAGAATGCTGCTCAGTTACTTACCTGGCAGTTTGTCAAGAGCACTAGATATTCTGTGTATGCGCAGGGAACGTACATTCAGAAGCTTCCAGTGTTTTCCCCCTGGTAAATGTAACATTGAACCCATCTGGCACCGCACCATACAATGACATGAACATGTTTGCATTACTTTTACAATTTCTATCTGTGCTGATACTTTCCACAAGGGGGTCTTAAATATTTGCATTATGCATTAAGATGGGGGTCTAGAGCATCTCTATAAGTAAACCATTTTTTAGTTTTCAGCTGAATTTGGAATTGAATATTCAGCACCAGGATGAGGTCTGTTTGTTTTCTTTTTTTTACTGTATGCACGTCATTTTATCAGTGTTGGATACATGAAAAACATGGTCTAGTTGGTTTAAAATTTAAGTGGAATTCCAAGTGAAGTTTGCCATATGTTCTCTTAGAATATTAAAACGTTTTGGTCTGCTTACCTTAAACTGTTATGTACATTTACAACGCTATCTCATATCTCCAGAGTAACACTGGTTTTATGAAGATATAAACACGTGAACGTAAAGGTGAGATCTATAATACCGCCTGTAACACACATCACATCACAGCTTTAAAATCTGCTGTACAGACAAAAGTTTGAGAAAGGACGCATACCAACCCAGGGCATAATTACTCAAGTCAAACAAGACACAAAGTCCATCAAGTTCAAGCCTTCCAACTACCATATCTCTTGATCTAGAAGATGGCAAAACTGATTACACTCTAATCCAGTATTGTCTCTAATTGGTAAAACCAATCCTTCTTGTCTCCAAAGGCAAACAAGTTTTTTTCTCTGGATCAACATTACCTAAGCTAAAGTTAAATTTTTATAACCTTGACTGTCCCTGTTTGTTAGGAAAGCACCAGATCGTTTTAAAATATTAACTGAATCCACCAAACACGCGTTAAGTGTTAAGTAAACTTGGCCTGTCCGACAGATGCTATTATAGTGTAAATTAATCTAAGTAATTGGCTGGCTATGTTTTTTTGGTCTAGTGTTTCTAGTGTTTTGATCAAACTGTATCTTTGGGACTTCAAGCACCTGCTTGGTAATACGTGGACCCGGTAGCAGTACTTGCCCCCAGCTCAACGCCATAACTTACTGCCTAGGTTGCAGGTATGGCAGGGCAGAATATCTGCACACAAACTAGCACACAGGTAGTGAATATTATGTTGCTGCAGTAAGTCAACTGACTTGCTTACTTAAGCATCAATAATTATTATTATTTATAAAACCCTAACCGATTCTGCAGTGCGAAAAGTTAAAGACAACATTAAATTAACAAACAGAGACAGAAGGTAAAGAGGGTATGTGACCAAATGTATGTGGACATCCCTCATTGTTATTGACTTTAGGTCTTTCAGCCACACCTTTTGATAACAGGTTTATAAAATCAAGCTGTCATCTCCATAGACAAAGATTAACAGTAGAATGGCTTGTACCTAATTGCTCAGTGATTTTAAACTTGGCCATGTTATTAGATGCCATCTTTGCCATTAGTTAGTGAGCTTTCTGTCCTGCTAGGTCTGCTCCGGTGCTATTATTGAAATGTCTAGCAGTAACAACACCTTAGCCATGAAGCGGTAGAGTACGCACACTCACAGAGAGGGACTGGTGAGTGCTGAAGCGTGTAGCGTGTAAAAATCTCTTGCCATCCGTAGCATGTCACACTACAGAGTTTCAAACCGCCTCTGGAAGCCACATCAGCACAAGCTCTGTGCATTAGGAGCTTCATAAAATGGTTTATCATGGCCGAGCAGCTACACACAAGCTTAAGATCATGATGCGCAATGCCAAGCATTGGCTGGAGTGGTGTAAGGTGATGATCATTGGCTGGAGTGGTGTAAGGTGATGATGATTGGCTGGAGTGGTGTAAGGTGATGATTATTGGCTGGAGTGGTGTAAGGTGATAATTATTGGCTGGAGTGGTGTGAGGTGATGATGATTGGCTGGAGTGGTGTAAGGCACTCCACCAGCAGACTCTGGAGCAGTGGAAACTTATTCTCTGGAGTGATGACTCATACTTCACTATCTGGAAATCGGAAGGATTACTCTGGGTTTGGTGGATGTTCCAGATTGCTAACTCAGAAAGAATTGTATCTACTATATAGTTTGGTGGGGGAGGCATAATAGCCTGGGGCTGTTTTTCAGGGTTTCGGCAATTTAGTTCCAATAAAGTGTAATGTTAAAGCAAAGACATTTTAGGAAATTGTATGCTTCCACTTTTGTGGCACCAGTTTGGGTCAGGAACGCATTATTTCTTGGCTAAATTATGAATCTGAAGTCATGATACGCAAAAGAAGCAGACAAGACAGAATGTATTTTACTCTTAAGAGTTTCAAGAAGAAATTGAATCTAAGCTGTAAGGGTAGGTGTTTGGGTAAAGGAGAAAGACACCCCTGGGCATACCCCAATGGAAAATTGGCCAACATTTCAGCACCAGTTGGACTTCCAACAGACAGTATTTTAAAAGAATGAAAAATAGCAATTAATAAACGTCTCTGAAATTGTTTTAATAATACAATATTGAGTTCTCAGGCGATAGAAATACCTTTGTGACCTCTAGCTGAATATACTTTTATGCATTATTTTCTATGGGCTACTCGTATTCCCTCGTATTGTTTGTTATTGTTGTACTTTCCCTTCTTTGTGATTTTGTTGAGTGCTGTGCATACTGTTTATACTATCTAAACATTGTTATACACAATGTATCTATATGACCTTGGCTAGGCAAATAATTCCTTGCATTAGGAAAGTGTGACCTTGGTCCCTGGATGCCTCACCCCATGTCACAAATGCTTGTGTTTAGTGCGCACAATCCCCTTTTAAAGCCTTTGTGCGGGTAATCCATCTGACGCTTTCCTTCGGGGAGATTAACAATATTTAACATGCTGCACTGAAGCTGTTTAGCTACAGAATGGGTTAAAACCATTTCTTTGTAATGCAGGTGTTAAAACTCAAAGGGCCTCCTGTCAGATATCCGAGGCAGGCATCAGAGAATAGGAGAGCGAATTCTTGCACTGAATCCCAATGGTTATAAATCATTGCTTTTATAATCCTGACAGAATGCAATACTAGAGGCTTATAGCAAGGAATGAGGACCACTGGGGGCTTTACCCTAACCCAAACACTGCTAATTGATGGCCCAAGCGAGATGCTATCAGAGCTGCTTTGAGATTTGCTGTGAAACATGAGGAGTGATTGTACAGATCAGCGTGGCTCGATATTTATAGAGTGATGTGTTATATCAATCAGTAAAGAACTGATCAAGATAAAATCTGAAAGTGCACTGCCAAACACTCCATACTTCAATATCCCCTTTAGTTCATCACATAGCTGGCTCTTGGTAACACTGAGTAGTATCTGTCTGTACTTCGTTAACTGTATACTTGATTACTGGAATACATACATTCAACACTGAATTAAAATATAAGAAAAAAAAAACACTTTTCAGAAGCATTTTCATATCCAACAAATGCAAACAATTATTAGTCGAAACCAAGCAGCATTTTTGGGCATCTGTGTAGACAGTTTATCATAAGTTTTAAAGTTACTTCCAGTCTAATAATTTTGTGTCATCAAGTTAAAGGGACACTTCAGCCATCATATACAGTTTAATGCAGTTAATGGCTGAGAGGTCCCTTTCATTTTCAGGGTATCCTTCTTCCATGCAGAACATGTGTTTGATCGAACACCGGCTCAGTGGACGTTGCTGGTGGGGGTCCCATTGATTCCATTAGGAGATCTTTCCTGCCACTGATTGGCTGCTTCAGGCAGCCAATCGCTGGTGAAGATCCTCTGACCAGCTGCTCCTTCTCCCTAAGGTAAGGTCTATTTTTAAACTTTGAACAACACATACCGTATAAAATTAATTACAAAGTACTTTAATATGCATTATTTGTTGAGGGGTCTCCCTGGCACACTTGTCCCTTGAAAGCGGTTTCTGGGATTTAGACAACTGGGAAATTAATCTTACAAGTTCCATGTTGTGTACTGCATATATAGACAGGGCATCTGTTTTAGATAATTAAATGACTTTACAAAAAATGCACACCCAAACAAAAGATACATCCACCCAAGGCCACAGAGCTACAGTTTCTCCGTTACCAATTAAGCCCATAAGGGAATTGGAGTCAAATATCTTACTTGGGCTTGAAGGTTCTACAGCAATTGCAGAGATGAATCAGAACAGTTTGAAAGTAATAAAACAGGGGTCCACATATTTCCCTATTACTCGCCCTATCCTTAATTTGTCAATAGTCCTTGTCTCATACCTAATTTATGGTGTTGGGTTTAAACGTAAGCAAACCATCCAAGGTATACTTTTTCCTTTAAGAATTGAAGTCAATACATCAGCTCTTTGTTGACTTTCCAACACTAACAGGGATAATCTGTAACATATGTTCTTTGAAACATATGTTTTTATTTTCTAATCTTATCACATTTCATTACTTACCTGTTTTCAGATTAATTTATGAGCTCATCACGTCTGCATCAGATACATGGAAGCGGACCCATAGAAATGTCCCTCTTATCCATGATTTTCTGTCCAGCCATATTTGAATAATATTATTACACTTACAGGCAATGCTACCCAGTATATTCACAAAACTAGTTAACGACACACTGAGATTGCTATCTAATTTTGGTAAAGAATATCTATGAACATATATTTGTTTCGCAATTTGGAAAGCCTTCTGTTTCAAAGATCATTTTCCTAAGGTTGGCGTTCAGATTGTGAGTCTTGAGTCTTACTTAGAACAAAAGAATATTCTCAAACATCATCAAGTACACCAGCAGATGAATAGAGAATAGCAGACAACTGATTATTCATTTTCTCAGGCTTTAAAGATGCCGTTTTACTTTTCCTGATTCAGATATTGAAACTTTTAAATTATCTTTCCTAATACTGTTGAATGCACAAACCAGGGCCTGACTTGGGCTAACGAGGCAGCCCTGGCACTTTAAGGCCAATGGCTGGATACGATAGACCTCATGTTGCACACATAGTGTGCGGCTGGGCATATCTAGCTGGAAAACTTGCAGCCCCCGGCAGATTGGGATGGGGCGCTGTCGGCCAGCTGCCCACTGTGCATTAGCCCTGTAAGCCAGATGTCTAGTCTGGGACTGGCTCAAGCTTATCCCAGAAAATAATTTTCTAATCCTATAAAACGTAATATTATTGATTAAATGAGAATACTGGTTTAAACACCCCTGTTGCACAAGAGTATATCCAAACCTTTTCATTATTTGTGATATATGTTTCTTATATGTTATTATTTGAGTTCTGTAATCTTTGTTTTTGTGTTTTAGTTCAAAAATCACAATAATTAATCATAAATTAGGGGAGTATTTATTTTAATAATTAATTTCCATATTCCAGGTCTAATATTTCACTTTAATTTGCGTTTGTACTAGTCTTCAACATAGTTTGGATTATGAACACAGGTTTCCTCCGCCTGTCACTTTACACCCCTGGTCTGTCCTAACCAATTTTCTTCGATGTTGCTGTTGCCTTTGATCTCCATTGTACATCACTAACAGTAATAGCCATGAGTACAGCGTTATGGGGAAGTATGAAAAACGCAGCAATCTTTTTTCTTTGCAGCTGCAAAGATGAAACGCTAAGGAACATGTAAGACACCCCTTTGTATCCAAGTTTCTCTCATATCAGGCTTAGGACACTGTGCTGTTACAACGTAATATGCCTAGAAAGAAGATGTTGCTTGGTCAAGTTGCAAACTAAATGATCTAAGGTACATGGAGTTGAACATCTACTGGAGACAGTAATACAAAACTATAATTAACATCCTAGGAAAATGGAAACAGTTAGATCCAAGTGGCCACTCTGTTCCAAAAGTTTATATATGTATATATCGTATTAATCTTTGTTCACCCATATACATCCAAACACACATTGATATGAGATTGGATTTGATGTAACTATGACCCCATAGGCATGGCAGGATACCTCTTAGGAGACATCTGTCCATCATTACTTTTTTGCTGCGACAGGAACATCGTTCTGCTACTGCATAGGAGATTAGGCTGTTGGTTGACAGTCTGTGCTATCTTCTGGTAGCGGGAGCCATCATTGCTGGCTTTCTGCCAACACATTGGGTGTAATGGTGTTCAGGGCAAGCACCGGTACAGTGTTATTATGTGAATGCCTTATCACACAGTTGAGCATTCTCTTCTAGTAGATGTCAGTGCTGACACCCACCAGAAGGACCTGAGAGGAATTGGGTCATTGTTCAGCAGTCCAAAAAAAATAATCCCAAAAAACAATGATGTAATCAGGCGGTGGATGATTACAAAAGCAGTGGTTTATTTCATCATTGTAACTAAACAAGCACCAAAAGAACAGTGATATATAGAGGAATACATGATAAAAAAAGGTGAGCAACCACATCTCATGTCACCAATTGGAGATGAATACATCTGCTCAGACTTAGTGAAGATGAATTAGTTAACCCTTGGAACACCATAATTCTCAAATCCTAATAAAAAATAAATAAAAAAGGGAGTGTAGAAAAATTTTTTTTTGTTTTTTTTTAATATTACCACTAATATTTATTATATTTCCTCTCTGTGTATGATTTTTAAAGAAAGATCTACTAGTCCAGAACAAAACAATGTGAAATTTGGGCAAACGCATAAAAGATGGAAACAGGGAATTGTCCTTGAAGTATGAAAGGACAGGACAGGAAAAGGGGAAACATTTGATCTAAGAGGCTGCTGTTTCAAAAGTATAAATTTATATATTTTTTGATTATGAATCTTTTTGTACTCATCTACAAAATGTAAGCAGACATTGATATGAGATTATGTCTGGCGTCATCACCTTAGTGAAACCAAGCAGTAAACGTTGACATGTTGATCCCTATCTTTTCAGCAGTCTTCCTGCGACACATATTTCAAATATACGAGTGGAGGTGCCTAATGCGCATGCATGGCCAGCACACTGCCTGATTCAGCTAAAAGCAGGTAAGAGAGTTAAAAAGTGAGAGAAATTTTGCAACTACAATAACGAAACATGTGATTGCATGTAATAGAATACATTGAAATCCAGGAAAGTGGACTTAAATGAACATCATAAATATATGCATATTAAGGAACTCAAATGCCCCTATAACAGTAAACAGTGGGTTATAGAACACTGGTTAACGGAACTGGCGAAGGGCTGTTCCCCATCTCACATGCATAGCACATGTGGCAAAGACACCAGTTTTCAATTATTTAGAAGATGAAGGCAAATGATAGATTAATTCATAAATTATGGAACGCACAGGATAATCTACCCATGAAAGCATACTTAACTACTTTTATATGTTGGGAAATAAAGATTGCATACGGAGGATCTCAGAGCATACTTTTGGAATGCAGAATTAAGTTGACAAATGGTGAAGCGAAGAAGAATTATACTAGCGCTTTAAATATTAGCTTCTGAAAATAGGATAATTGATATGATTATAGATCACCATTTATCAGTAATGGGAGAAACGCCTGTCTGAAACTTCAAGACCATGTGATGAAGTGTATGGAAGCTATGTAGCTACCGATGTCAATTACACATGCTGCACAACCGTTCTGGGGCTAATTTTAATCTGACATAGCTTCCAATCCATGGACAGTGAACTGCAATAAACACTTGAATTAATGTATTTTAATAATGTGTGTGGATAGTGATGTTAATATTAGGAACATACTCATATTCTAAAGATAAAAGTGATTCCATACTCAGCTGGTCATCCTGCAGACCATAAAGCCTGCAAAATCATTTATGTAGCTCGATAGCTTGGCGAGTGAGTGACAATGTGATACCTTTCTCATTCTGCTTTTTCGGCACACGCACATGTGTAAGGTGCCTGTTAAGGCGTGTGAAGATGCACAGGGTAGCCGTTATGGGGGTGCTTTTGCTTGTGCAGACTGCCATCATATTTTAGTTCCAGGCTACCATGGAGTAGGTACACTAGAGAAAAGACCCGAGGCAGTGGGACACAAGTTTAAAAAAGAGTCTGCCTGCTGTTTACGAACTGTTGGGGATAAGTACCAGGAAGTGTTGTACATTGGGTTTGCAGAACATAAATGCGGCCCTTGTAATCCTCAAATAATTCAGCTAGCATGGATGACACTTAAAATAAGATCTCGGCCTGCGACTTAAGATGATACAATTTCAATAGCACTCGTATACGCTGTACCATCAGTCTGTATTGTTTCCATTTTTTTCTGCTACATTAAACATTCAGTATTACCCCAAATTTGTGTATCAGTTTTTCCTACCACAATTAGCTAATCGCTAGTTAACTGAATTTGGTGGGCATTTCTGTCCAAAGATAACTAGTACAAATCCTTGGATTTAACCTACAACCAGCGGACTCCTGTCACGAAGAAAGTGGGAACATGGACGTTTGGTGGATTTGTTTACAACACTGAGCAGCTGTGGGTGGTGAGAAGGTGAGGGAGTTATCACTGGTCTAAAGAACACATGGCTTGGTTTGGGAGTTGTGACCTTCCCTTGGTAGGTCAGCAAGGCCATGGGAAGACAGGTGCTAAAAGCTGGTGTCACCATTCCTAAGATACAGTGTCACACGCTTTGCTCATAAACATATGTGTGTGTGTCTCAGTAATGACTTCCAGGCCCCTCACACACTTTCTCTGATTAGGGAGGCTGAAACATTGTTTTAAAATGATTGCCTAATTATTGACCTTTAACACATCCATTTCCGTGTTTGAATGGCTACTGCAAGGGACCATTCACAGACTTTGGAGGCAACTAGAGGAGATTCTTTTAATTGTTATTTGAGAAAAGGTGGTAGAAGAACATCATGATTGTCCAACAGTGGTGATGGTAGATTGTGATGTGTAATAATAAAAAAAACAGTGAATAACTTTGCATATTTCTATAGCAAATACAGCATGGAATTAAATGTAATTGAATAAAAATTAGACATAAAATCAAAACGTTTCTGTCCAAAGATCTCCCGTACACCATGTCACCACTGCCTGCTGTCTTAAAGATGTCCCTTTTTAATCCAATGAAACTGCGATGAATACCTTGGTAGCATTCATGTCCCCATTCATGATGTAATCGGTTCTGTTATCAGCCAGTGATTTATATGTTGGACAGAGATCTTTAATACCAAATGACTTCTCTAAAATGCCTAAATCCACCTGCTTTTTATTATGAGTGCTCATGTATCCTATTTTTATAGCACACGCCTTCCATACATCATTTCACAAGCATGCAAACATGGAACACACAATAGTGTATGCAGGATTGTCTGTCTTGGACTGCGAGTATGGGTCCCAGGTGTATAGTTCATATTTAAATTCATTTTTTTAAAATACAAAATAGATGTGGTAGTCATTAAACTGTTCTAATTTCAAAATACTTCAAAGTGGGAGATTATCAAACTTATTTTTGAATCACATCATCTTATAAATTAAAATTAAAACAATGTAAAATTAGGTAAAAATAAATGAACCTGTGTTCTGTTACAGTATGGGATGGGGCAGCAGCTGGTTTGTATTCAAGAGCCAACCCTGGCCAACTGGCAAAGGCATGCGCATTTAGCACACAAGCCAAACTCCACTATGTACTGGCCAATGCTGACTAATAGTCCCTAAAGTTGCCTAAAACTCATTAATATGAGAAGTCACTCCCACAGCTGATCACAGCGACTGTTTAACTTTTAAATTAGAGAGACAGTTTTTAGAAGGCACTTTGACACAAATAATTGGAGCAGCTGCCAAATACTGCCAAATACTACAAGGTGTTGAGCTGAACATAACCTCCTGAAATAAATGTATTGGTGAAAATTGAACAAATGAACATGAAACGAATGGGGTCCTCAAGGCCCCTATTAACCACGAGCAGGAAAAGGATGCTCACTTCTCCTCCCTTCGCTCTCCATGCAGGGGTGAAATATTAGAGCAGAGGGGTCCGGGCACTCCTCTGTCTTTTCCCACCCAGTGTGCGCAGGGTGGGTCTGAGGTCCTGAACCCCTTTCCTATTGTATACAAGAATAATTCCAACAGTAATCACTAAGAATGTGCTTTACCTATTCATGTAAATGTTGCGTAGAGAAAAATACAAAAAGATGTAATTAGGGAATATAAATCTTTTCTTGTTTTCTTTCATATTATCCTTTTCTACAGATAAGGAAACTACTTCTCACAAAGGTTAGACAATATTATTGTAAGTACTGAAAACCCATTTTACAATGAAAACGCAGTTTCAGATTCTTTTAAGAAGCATGCTGGGTGGTCTCTCTCTCTCTAAGTACACAGAAGAGTCGGCCACCAGAAACAGGAAGAGAGAACATAGAACATCCAAGCGCAAAGGAGAGGTGCTGATATTAGATTGAAAGTAAAAATAAAATGGTTTCTCGCTCGTTATTTATACTTCTAGCTGTAATCGATTGAAAAGCTTGAACCATATGAGTAAAACATTGACATTTCCTGGCATATCCTGCCACAGGAGCTGACCCTAGTAAGTTAGACCGTTCCTGCTGGGAGCCCTTTCTCAGTCTGCCTCTTCTCACACGAGGCCGTCTAAAAGCTATCCGGTGTGCTTAGCATGAAGGTGTCAATATTGGCCTGCTTTCTCCAGACTGTGACAGGCATGGCGGGGAGAACCCCCAACACGCTGGGCTTTAATGGTTTCTTAACAAGGGTGGATGCAGCTGTTGGTTGCAGTTAACTATCTCACTTTAACGACAAAACCCATTTGCTGCTATAAGGGATACCATGTAATTTCCAGAAATAAGTTGTAGAATGGAATGTTCAGTGGCATTATGGGTGAAAAACCTGTATTTTTTGGCACCTGGGGCAGTCACATCTGGTATTGTTAAATAGATATGGCTTAATTAATACTTCAACTTTTCTGCTTATTTATTATAGTCACTTGAAAATATACATAACATTGCTTCAGTGACACATATTTACACATCCTTTTTATCATGTATATTTGTAGATAATGTTGTAGCGTTATATACTCCCACGCATTTTACAAGCAATGTAATGTAATATAAGCAGCAGACATCAGATCAGTTTAGCAGTTGGAGACTTTGCCCCACATCTTCATGGTGGATTGATTGAGGGAACTGAAACAGCAGCCCATGTATTAATGTCCTCTCTTCGTCACACAGTAGAGTGATGCTGCTAAGGGTGGTTGAGGATATGACAGCCCGGGCTAATGGTTTTTAGTTTCGGACTGTTTACTCTCAAGAGGAGAAATAGTCCTAATACTAATTGGTACAAGTGAGGGCATGGTGGAGTACAGGCAATGGAGAACATTAGTACACTTTAGGGATTTCCCCATAGAACAATTTAATGCGCTAGTAAATGTATGTTGTGGCCATTTTATTCACTATTTGTGTTTATATGTGTAAATGTTTGTGGTCATATGTGCAAATGCCTCAAAGAAACTTTATGTTGACAAGGTGGGAGGCTCTAGTCATGCCCTGAGTCTTCTAGATAATCTGTGTTTATTGTGTTGAACCCTGATTCTGCTCTAAGCAAGCAAATAGTATTCCACTTAGAAATGCTTCTTTTCTACTTTTCTAGTTGCCTCTTCCTGAGTCCAGTCATGCAGAATCACATATATATACAGCACTGTACGGGCTTTCACATCCAATCATTTACAATGCATGTTTCTTCCGTGGCTGTGCTCAGGATGGAACCCTTCTTGTACCTGTGCTTACCGCTGCCACTTTAGCCTGCAGAACAGGAGTTGGTTCTGCAGAGTTTTCCCATAAAAACACTCTAAAAGGAAGCTTTAGAGTTTGCACTTTTTTGGAATTATGTATAAAAAGTGATTCTGGTGCAACATTTTAAAAGTTGTCGTCTCACTTTTTACAATTAATACTTTTACCTACAAATAAAGCAGTTGGAGAGTTTTTTTGCTTTGCACACAGATAAAGTGATAGATTTTCATCTATGTATTAACTACCAAAATAGCTAGCGAAATGAAAACAAAGCATTTCCTAACCTGACTTTTTCCATAAACAGATACAATCCTTTACTAACTAGCCCAGGATTTTGTTTACTTAGCCTGAAACGAGGCAAGATGCACTAAACGAGCATAGCTACATCTGTATAAACAATATTTTCTCCTCTTATAATCTTTCTTTAGTGACAAAAATTGTTCTAAGCATTTTCATAAAATCAATAAATTCAGTAGAATTAACAAAGAACACACTGTATTTGTTTACAACAATCCAAAATGAAGATTACCACCAAGGAAGGCAACCCAAGGGTCTACAGAGGTGGAGTAATGGTTGGATATAGAACTCTCAAGGAACATGGTGAACGGTGTATTACTTTAAATCTGACACCGGTCGGACTGCAGTAACAAGACATTTAGGAATCAATTACACCATAGGTGGATCCTTCCTTGCTCATGGTATGGATTGATCTTAACAGACTTAAAACCTTGATTTATTTTTCAACTTGAGTAACTGTGTGACTACATGGCTTTTCTACACAGTCCCTTGTCATAAATTTGGGTTGGACAAGACTATATAGTACAGTGTAGCATTTTGTCTGTCAAGAGTGTTCAAGTCAGCTTAAATGTTGCGACCCAGCACTCATGGCAGAAGATTGTGGTGTATGGCCCAGTCCTTGTTGTGTGCCAATTGTGAGATTTTGTTGGCAGATACTCAAAACTCCAACAGAAAGTTAGGTTTTAATTTTGTACATCTTCTGTCACCAGGCTCTCTGGTCTCTGAAAATTACATGTGTCCTGGAAGACATTCCCAAAGTCAATTGTAAAAATCCTAGCTCTAGCAGGTTTGTTGGGTTTGGGACAGAGATAAATACATATGTATTAATGTAACTTATCAGAAAGCAAGGTTAAAGTGGACATGATCTTTCAACGGTCCTAAATATTTTGGATGCTTATCAACCGTTCTTCAGTGATGTCCCTCCAAGTTGTCTGGTCCGGCACCTGTGCTACTACAAAGATGACTACATCATGAGATGTTCTTACACATTAAGGTTTTCAACAGACTGCTGGATGTTAGAGTGTTTCAGAGAGACGTTCTTGAAGAGGCCATTCTTTGGGAAGCAAAATCTTTGAACGGAAATTGCAGGAAGTGTTGTTTACACAGGGTAAGGTGGACCCATGACTTCTACCTCCCAGCAGAAGGAGTAAAGGCTAATAAATGGAGGGGATTTGTAAATATTTTGGATAACCCACAGATACTATATATATACTACTGTGAATAATAAAAAAGGGCAAACATTCTAGGTCAGAGTAAAGGAAACAACAACGCCTATGTTTATGAATATGTTTCTGGCCAAGGTAGAGCTAAGGCGGTGCACTGGGACAGTATAGTTTTATGTTACTTGAGAGTAGAATTTATGCCTGCTCTGTAGCCTGCTTGGTAATAACTTTAGTTTCTATGGCCCCAGATTGTAACTAGATTTCATGTGTGCGATTTTAGTATGCAAAGCTCTATATAAAGTATAAAAATTTTATTTTGTATGTTTTTTACTTGCAAATTGTTGCAAAATTATAATAAAAATGATAGTAACAATAGCAATAAGCATGTTTTATAGATATAAAAATATAATATACCTATATAAGACAAAACGTATTTGTCTTGGTGATGAACAATCCCTTCTGAGTCTCAGAGGGTTAAGCTCCTACCTTTTTTATGTCATTGTAAAATCCTCCGTTTTATCCATTTATTTGTTTCCCAGTCACATGCTGGTTATTAAAAATGGCACAGAAAAAAGGTATGCAAACAATGCTGGATTAACCATACCTCTCAACTGCAGCAGACAAGACCCTGGCCACATTTCTAGACAAAGCTACCGAACAAAGAGAGATGGCAAACGGTCAGCCTTTAAACCTCTTTACTGCCAGGTGGATTATTCAAGAATGGTGCCTGTAAATGAGAAGTCCGTAAAATAAGTACAGGCTATGAGAAATGTGCAGACTGGGTGAGCCATGTAGTACGTATCTGTCTTTACAATCTATTTTTCTACTCAGCGAAACCCGTGGTGGAGCTCAGACAACAATGTGGTTAATTGCTATTTTTCCACTAGCTTTCATGAAGCATAACATTTCTGTTTGTTTCTCGGAGCTGCATTCCTCCGTTATTCAAGACAGAGATTAGCTTTATCCCTGATGGAGTACTCTGGGGTGAACTGTAGATCATAACCCTCTTGTACCACACAGAGCTGGGTGTATCTGTAATGGGATTATACATTTTTGGCAGAGGGCCTTGGTAGTCTCTGCCAGAAATGTGATGCTTTCAAGTGCCCATGTTCAATTGATGAGCATCTTTTTTTTTTCAACTGGAAGGAGATATGAAGTTCTTTCCGGGGCAAGTAACAGTTTCATGGTATATTAAGTAGGAGCTTAAATATAGCGCCTGTGCTCCCTCAAACTGATAGCCAGAGCTGTTCTGGTGGTGAATGGGGACCTTGTGTTTGTGGGCAGAGGAGTGGGGATTTGCCGAACCCTCGAAGGATTAATGTTCTGTGTGTATAAAGCAGGAGAAAAGGTGCAGAAAGATGAAGGACTCCTATATAATCCTGTTTAGTCTAAAACCTACATGTGGACTATGGAATCTAAACCAGTATAGGCCTTCAGGGGTATATTCAAGACATTGATTTAGGTTAACTGCTGCTTTGCTGAATGGTTCATACGATGGATGAAAGAAATGAAAAGTAGCTGCCTAGAAACAGATGTTGTATAAAGAATGTGGTCTTATTATGCTGTGGCTAATGCATTCAATTTCCACTCATAAATGGGGAATTATTGGGAAATATTTTTCGAAATTACGATGCGGTTCCTATTGGCTTTATTTTCTTTGAAAATGAATCATGATCGAAACTTTCCGCCTCATGTGAAATTTAGATTTTTTGCTTATTTTAAGTTTGGGCTTCTGTAACCCTGATTATAGAATTCATCTTTCGTCATTATGAAAAGAAGATGAGAGAAAAACCCAAAATGTGATAGACATGTCATCATTTGGTAGACTATAAAATCCAACGCTCACAGACAGCAGGTAATTGCTTGCTGCCTCTCAGTGGTTGACCAAGTCTTTTGGCCTCCATTAATTTTTAGATATGGGGCATACAGTACATTTTACTGAAAGAGGATCGCATTTTGCAGGACATTTTAACTTAATTTATTGTGAGTAGTAGTTATGCACTGTGGGGGGCTAAGTACTTATAACCCCCAGTGACTGCATTGAGGGGGGCAGTGGAATAATAAAAAAAAAAGAATAAAAAAGACATTAACTCCAAATTTTACAGAGTTTCTAGGAATGAGCCCCCCACTCCCCCTCCCTACTTCTCATGTCAGCACAGCCGAGCTTTGGAAGTCACACTCACAAGCTGCTAGCGTTTATCTGTGTGCCGGTATCCTGTTAGGCAAGAGGCGTGTGGTGGCACTAACACAGATGATGGATGGAGCACTTATACCCCATCATTCTACAGCCTCCATGGGTCACTCACACATAAGTGGCTCTGCATTCTTTGTAGTATGATGGGGGTCTGCTGGAGGGTAAATGCATGCAAAAGGCATCATTACAGCCTTTGTTATTAACGTCTTGCTGGCTGGCTGGCCGGCTCTTTCCTAAACACACTCGTCTTCCACTGTAGTTCTCAAAGCGTCGACCGGCAGAGCTTTGATACAGTGGACTATATTTATAATGGTTATTTCTAGACTGGAATCCAGATGTGGGAACTGGTTAAATGTTTTGTTGTTTTTTCTCACATTTAGCGCTCCACATTAGAGTTGTGGTAGCTTATTTATTGATTTATATTCCGCAGCGCTGTACAATGGGTTAGCAGGAGTTGATCACATAACAATTTGGACTTACAGAAACACAATAAGAGGCGGACCCTGTTCAAACAAAAGTCTAGAAGGGAGTAGGGATATATTACGTGAGGGGTGAAAATATGGACTAGTCATACAACTGTATCCCAGTGTTTTGCTTGTATATGCCATACATGCGGTTCTTCATTCTATTTGACTAGCTCTAGGAAAATGATGTCTTAAATTAAAATTAACTCATGTTGTTATCCCTGTAAGAGAGTTTCCCCATCCTTCCAGACCCTTCGTGCATGCTGAGAGATCTATAGCACTGGGGGGTACCTGTGGATTTCAACACATTGATAGCAGTCATGGATTTTACAAATTCCTTGAGCACTGGTAAGCCTTATGATGATTGATGATTTAGAAGAGAATCTTCCTAGTGTCACAAATAATAATAATAATAATAATACAATTATGGAGCTCAACAGTTGCCGGTTTTATCTAAATCTATTGCAAACTAGCTCTCCTAACCTATGGGGACTCAAGGCAACTGCCCACCTTGTCCAGACTAATGAATGGCCCCACCATTATGCATACACATAGCTCTGTTGCTGCATTACATCATCAGCCCACATTACTGCCAAAGCACTTACTCTGTAAACACGTTAGTATCACAATATGCCCACCCTGTCCATTGACTTCTCAATTTATCAGACACTGATCTTGTCAATATTATCACTCATACATACTGACTTGTCCAGAATACCTACAGTTTGAAAACATTACATCTAATAAACTACTGAGTCTTTTTGGACTATAAGACAGCAGTCTCACTATTTATTATAGTAAACCACAGGAACATAAAAACATCTCCATCATGTCCATTACTTCTTTGCAGAACAGCCTGCCTTAGAACTTAGGACTTTGCCTGGTCACATATTGTAATGATTTAACCCAGTTCAATCAACAAACATATCAGCCTTAATGTTTACTGAGCATTATAGCTCTAGGCTATACAATTCCACATTAACTTGGTTCCACAATTCTCATGCCGCTGTTTTTCTAGCTACATATTTTAACAAAACAATAAACTCCCTTCTTGTTCATACTAGTTTACTTAAGTTCACCTCAGCTTGTTGTGCCACCTCCAACCTTTATATCTTACCATTTCTATTGTCTTTTGGTAGCAGCAGTGTCTACTTGCCCAGCCACTACTTGGTCAACGGATAGACCCCAAACTATATTGTCTGTCGCAGTGTTTAATGAAAAAAAATATTGCCATACATAATAGCATTTTCAGCAATATCCCTTTAAATGGAAACATTTTATTTGTGATAATTTTCTTTCAGGGCAGTATGAACACCTAAGAATAATTAAGAACATAAACTTTTCAGGTTCTTTTAAAAATTTTAAATTGCCGATCTGATTCCATTATAAACCCAATGGTCAGAAGCATGTTGTGCCACTCCTGGTCCCCAGATTTAGATGAGATAAGTGTGTGTTCAGCAGTAATACTCATATGACACCAGAAACAAGATGAACCCGAATGCCTTGGATGATGTAGTCATACATTGTTATTACATTAAACTCATGTTCCCTCATGCATATTCCTTGCTGGCCTTGAAGAAATATAACCCTAGCCTGGGCAGGTGTGGGGCCAAGTTGGGAATGTAAAATTGTGTAAAGGTCTCAGGGGACTCTCACACCCATCCCTCGGAACATCTCTGGAATGTCAATCTCTTGGGGCAGAGACCAGAGGTTTAATTGACTAGATCATCTCTAGAAATAGATGGAAAACCTTATGCTACCAAACATATCCTATTATGGGATAAGGGTGATCCTCCAAGGGTGCTCTCCCTTGTATCTCACTGATATCATATGTTGCCCACAATCATATCACAACCCTTCACTCTGACTCTACCTTACAGACAGTTTACTCCTGAATTGTCTCAGAGCTCAAGTCCCGATGGATATCAACACTTTGGATTGATGACACTATCCTTCATCAAGACAGATGTTCTAATGAAAAATCAATGTTTCTCATTAATGACCCAATACTTCATCAAGACATATGCCCTAATGAAGAATTGAGTCATCAATCTAAGACTTTTTGGATTAAGCTACTTTCAAGAATTTCCCTGTGTCCTGGAGTTTTTCTTATTTTCTTTTGATTTCGCGTGGAGCCTTTATTTCCACCCTTCTAGTAAAGTATAGGGTTTACATGTGGTTTACTCTTCACGCTATAAAGGTTCTTGCATGGTCAAAATGAAATAAATACTGTTTTAACAATGAATCATCGCATCACATTTTTTTCATACAGAGACAGCCTATGCTGTGGCACGATTACAATAAGAAATTTAAAAAATGGTTAATATAAATGCGTAATTATTATTATTTTCATTTATTCATATTATGAAGCAGATTACAGAGTATCACAACTAGACTTACATGAAAATTAAAGTGAAAAATTAAATAAAATTATGTTTCCTATGTGAACTAAGGAACCAATACATTTTGGAGTATCCATTTAAAGTTGAATTGTATATCATGTTTTCATGGGCAAAAAGCTGGCAACAGGTGAACGATATATGAACCCAATTATTTAAATGTGTCCCTAGGAAAATTATTTTGTTATTTATTTTTTCAGTTTCATTAAAGCTGAAAGCCTGAATCTAAGACTCGTCTTTTTCTTTATTTTCAGTCATGTGAGTGAGGGTGTTATTTTGGAGATTCCAACACATGTACCCAGGGTGTCAAGCTGGTAATCTACCCAAGTGCCTACTGTATTTGTAATCATCCGACGTGGGAATGTGTACCAAATCTTCATATTCATACAGCTCCTATATCATCGAAGGAAATACATTTCACCAGGGGTGGCCAGATGCATGTTGTAGGGCTTAAGCGCTTTTATTTCACATACATTTTATGTACATAAACTTCCTGTTTTAAAAGCAATTTCTCGTGTAGACATGTGGCCCGCACTAAAGAGAAGACATGACATAGCCCTAAACATATCACAGTACTTTCTGGGTTTTGAGCCCATATAATCCTCGGAGTTATCTGGTCGGAGAGAATTAATTTTTTTGAGTGTATCCATACCATAATCTCTCATCATAAATCTTCCGATTAATTCCCATGGTTGCGCTTTAGTATGTATCTGTAACTTTTCTATCTTGAGCGCAGGGTTAAAATCTAAATTGATATGACAAAAAGCTCTATCTGTTACTGCCTGCAGCAAGACCCTTTAATCCTAGACATTGTGCAGATGTTAAGAGTCTTTTATCTAATATCTCAAAGTTCACTTCAGTTTGAAACGCTGCATTTCTTCACAATTTGGATGAAAATTTCTTTGTGAGTCCTTCATACCCAATACATTATGGAACTGCTACACCACCCTTGTCCGACCAGATATGAGGTCTATCATTATATCCACACTCACTTTACACTTTCCCTTTCCTATTAACCTGTATCTCCTCCAAAAGATAATGTATCAACAACATGGTTTTCTTCAAAAGACATTCTACACATTCTTTGAGGTGGTTTGTGTAGGTGTTTCCAGTTTATTTTTTCAACCTCTTTGTAGTAAAGCTGTAGGGTTTACAATTTAGTGGAAAGAAATAGATAATGAAGACAACACTCCTATGGGTCAACTGAGACGTAATAACTGAAGTAAAAGGTCAGAGCAGACATGATATAACAACGTATCGCTCATGTTTCTACTGATAACTAGGTTTGCAACTAATACTAGAAGAAGCAATGGGGTAGAACTGTGCTCCCAAATTTTCGGTTATGTCTTCCAGGGCAGATAGAATGAGATAAGGGTTTTTCTCCTAGTATCAAAGTAGCAATGGCTCCTAAAATGTTTGTTCTGGTACATTTTCTTCAGAATTCCATGGTTATACCATTAGCCAGTCACCTACATAGATCAGACAGGCTGGTAGGTATGCCTGTTTGGCTGATGAATTCACAAACATATGTTAACTCCTCATACAGAGACTTGTGTTTTTCACTTCAGGAGCAATTTTAAGAAACTTGTTCCTGAGTGTACCCTTTTCCTCCATGCGTATATGCAATTATCCTTATTTTCCATTTTCGTCTATTCCCAATGACATGAGATCCCCTTGTGCAAGGAATGTACCGTTCGCCAAGATATAGGCCGATCTCATGACAGGCGGGTGTATTTAATCTATCAATATTCTGTAACCCTGCCAAAATCATGACATTATTTCCTAAGTATTAAAATTGTTTTCTCTAGAGATTGGAAACATCCCATTTCCTTGTGGCTTATAAAACATTTCTCCAGGCTGGATCTATGTTAGTTGAATAAAATGTGTTTGGGGATGGTGTGTAATACTTAAAGCTTTTGCCCCAGGGGATATTAAACATGGAGTATTTACATTTTTTATTTTTTTAATACCGAGTTGTAATCACATTGTCAGGTTGATATCATGGAGAAGCTCCTTTGCTAAGGGTAAGGAAAATAATGGAATGGGTGTACACCAGCTGCGGTGGCCCACCAACAGTAATGGTGTCATTGCTAAAAAGGGCTTCGTAAGAGCTACTTGGACTAATGGCATACCGCCCAAGTGTTCTTCTTTAGATGAGAAGTCCATCTTTGGCACCGAAGTCCCTCTTTTTTAAAGTATTTTTTTTAAAGTATTTTCTTCTTGTGGATTTGCACAGTGTTATAAACCCTAAATGTATGGAAACATGTGTATAATGTGTATAAAATACACTATTCTTCCATGTAACAGTCACATACAAAGTATTGGTAAAGCCACACTCCTAGACACTCCTTTATCTGCACCACTTAAACAAAAGTGTCCCTCTGGCCGTTTCAAATGTCGAAAGGCATGTAATGGAAGATGTATGTGGTTGACATGTAGCAAAATGTTAGATAATGACACATAGCTGGGAACTAAGTGAGCTGGCTCTGAAACTCTTCAAATATTAACCATTTACTTAATTACAAAAATAAAATCTGTGCTAATGATTGTCTAATGATGACAATCAAATTGTTCTAATGAAAAACCCTCACTTGTCAGTAGGGAAATAAGTTTCTTATATCAATGCAGGGGTTTCAGTTGGAAAAGCACTAACTGGGGAGCTCAGATATAATTAAATCATGATGTGGTGTAAATACACATATGTGTCCCGCACTTTTTGTTGGGTATACTATGTAACGGATAATGGCCAGAATTCTACATTCATTAAGTAATATCTTGTCTGGCACGGAGTTTTGCAGCAGTGCTAGCGCCATGTTACTTGCCTGCGGCCTCCTGGAGACGTACACATCTACTCTATGTGCCTTGAGTAGAATACAAAGGAGCCCATTCATCCTGACACTATAGGGGTAAAAATAAACAAGGGGTCAAACCTCACATCTGAACATCATCTACTGCAACATGTTAATACACAATTATTGTGTATTTTTTGTAAAGGCACAACTTTTTAAATCATAAAGCATAACTTTTTTTTAATGACCCAAACACTGAGGGCAGTGGCAGGTAGGACATATGGGGTGGCACACCTGTACAACCATAACTCAGTGAGGTCAGGATCTCGATGGCACGCAAGGGCCTCATCCCATTATGTATTTTTCCTTACTTTGCATGCAGGGTCCTATGCCTAATGGTGCAGGTCTGGAGGGTCCACTGCAGAGTGGGTTACTTACAAGGACTTTAACAACCCACTTACACAAATTCCATTTTGTTTTACATGATATCACATATCTTTAAGAAAATGAGCCCGCATATGATATCATACCCCAGTTGTCACAAACTTGGTCCATACATAGACGACTGTAATGACCCAGAGCGCCCAAAGGTTGTGTTCAGGAGTTACGGCAGCAGTAGATGACCGACCCTGGAGATATCCTGCAGGCACCCAGGCATGAGACATAGCACTGGAGTCATGTGCAGGAAGGCTGAGAGTATGGAAGCTAAGCAGAGTACAGGAGAAACATAGCAAGCAAGGGTGACAGAGCAAAGAGCATAACCAGACAAGATATACATAAGACAGGGCACAACAGGTAACAAGACAAGGAATATTCAAGATCCGACATGAACAGCACAGGACACCCCTTTACCGGGGATTCAAGACAGGACACCCCTCTACCGGGGATTCAAGACAGGACAGGGGATTCAAGACAGGACACCCCTCTACCGGGGATTCCAGACAGGACACCCCTCTACCGGGGATACGATACAAGACAGCCCACAGGTTACATCACAGACTGACACACAAATACAGGAACTAGCCTAGGACTGTATGATAACTATTGGAGATTCCCTCACATCTTATGGCCATAGTATGCTTAGCCCACCACTACGCCAAAGTACTCCAATGACGGTGGTTCCTAAAGACTGCCTATGGAAGTACCTATAAACTGAACATTGAATCTATACGCATATCAGAGAGACATACCTGTAGACTGCAGACTGAGACAAACAGAACACACAGGTGGGGCACACCTTATAAAGGAAACAGAGCTGAAGCAAAGAGCAGAACTGGAATCAAGGAATCAGAGGTTCAGGACAGAATATACAGAAATCCAGAAATGGACCACAGCAAGACGGGGAAACAAAAGACATGCAGCTCCGCAGCCTGGGTAGAGCGTGACACCAGTAACTGTTCACAGAAGATCATAAATATGGCACTGTTTGTATGGTTGCTAGACTATAGCCCTGTAAAGTCTGCCTGGGGATAAAACAATGATACTAGGACAGTATCAGTGGCGTCTGAAAGAAATGCCAAAATACAATCCCCGACAGAGTCGTTTAACAGACAACTGCGAGAATCAGTTGAAACCTTGTTTTAAAAAAAATCAGCAGTACGGCACCTGCTTGATAAAAGCAGATAATAATTGGTTACCTTCTGGTTTGTGATTTATAAAGACATATCCCTGCGGTAACAGCTGATGAAAGGTCTAGATTACAATGTGAATCACAGGCATGAAATAAGCATGTTCCTGCAGCTCTGCATCTGTACATTTTCCTGCCCCTGCCATGCAATATGACGAGTGATCTAAAAAAACTATTATAATAACCACCAGTTAACAGATGTGAATAAGTCTGGAGCAGGACAGGAACAAGCGGGTCTATAGGGATTTGATGGGCCCAATAGTTTAGATGACAGATGGGGGTATGTTATGTATCATGAACACTAATGAATTCAACAAAGTACAGGAGGTAAGGAAATTTCAAAGGAAAACTTCAGAACAAATGGTTACGCTCCGAAAATGGAATGTAGCCTGTTCATTAGAAATGTATAATTCATTTTTATGAAAAATCAGCATTGGGTCCATGGGCTAAGGCTGTTAAACGATCAGTGCAGATATTTAAGCAAGATTATGGCACAAGTCATACATAACTTAATTACAGTAACTTTTAATGTCCCAAAGCATTAGTGAAAAATTACTAAAAAAACATGTAGGAGGGACACCGAGATAAGAAACAGTTTTAGCTGTAATACTTTTTGTAAAAAGATGTTTAATATGGGAAATAACTTGAAAGCCATTTTCATATATGCTAACATCACTGGAGCTCTTAGCTGCTGGAAAAACAAAATGGCCGCCTTGGGCATACCTACCTCGCTGAACTCGACTCATATATTTCAAAGATCAAAAATGCCGCTGACAGTTATAACCTTACATTAAATGCATACTTTTAGGATAATGTCCTTTCAGTTAAGTAGCATAACACTGGAACAAGAGGAGACAAGGTATATGGCAAAGGTTATCACATGGAAGTAAAACTATTTAGTGTTCACTGTCCATCAGTCTGTCACGTTACACAACGGCTCTAGCCTGTATGATCTTAACAGATAAAAATCATAGGTTCCTCAAGAAAACTCATAATTGATTAAGTGTAAGCACACAATAAAATATTGAAGTGTATATTATAAGTTGATATAATAATTTTAATTATACATTTAAAAAGTGTACCTAATAGAAAATAGGTCATAGAAACAGCAGATTGTTTAAACATATGTAACTGAACATGCATAGTGTTACAGAGATATAGCCGGATGAGCACACACCCCATCTACGCACATGCATTAAAAACTTCATTATCTTTTCTCTGTTTTCCAGTCTTCCTGTGTGACATGAGGTCACTCGATAAACAATGTTCTCCCTATTAAGCTGCTTGCTGATCTCATAAAAGCAGGGTGTATCTATCTGCATTGTTCAACAAAATGCTTAAAATGATTACTCTAAGACCATCAAAATCCATAATTACTAGAGATACCTTTCGGATATTTAATAAGGTTTATAAATAATTGAAGTCTATAAATAATTTGTTAAATTTCCTGAACCCTAGTAAATTAGAGTAACTATAATATGTTGCATTAGCCTTTGCTGCGATCCCACTGCAAGTCTTGGAAGTGGAATTTCTGGGGCACATCTGGATTATGGGGTCTTCAAATCTCCCACAGGGGCACATCTGCAAATAGTTTACTTGTCACATTTTGTCGATGATAAAGGGAATCTCATCACAAAACCACCTCAAGTATTTCCTGAGTTGTGAATATAAAGAAACAAATTATGTACCTGTGTCTTAGATACCACGGGACTTTCAGTGTTGGCGTTTTGCAGGCTAGTGTTTGATTAAAGGGAAACTGTACTTCATAATCTGTAAAGTATTTTTACTCACCATTGTTTTTGATAAACATTGTTCTGATAATAGTTCAATGGACCTACCTTTTAGCAATGATGTTCTTCATGCTACCCACTTGTCAATCCTTCACCTCAGTAGGAACCTAATAGAAAGTTGCACTGTATGGCCAAGACTGAAGAGATGAGAGAGTCCAGAATGTAGGCCAGTGGGTGACAGCAACACAAAGGTCTCTGCAATGTCTGTACAAGGGATTTGGGGTGGTTCATTTTGCTATAAAGGACATTTTGTTGGTAGTGTTGTTAGCCTGGCCAGTTTGATCTGAGTTGAAGCACATGGCCCGTGTGTTATCACGCCAGTGTACTGGAAAGGCTCCACACTGGGAAACTGGGCACAACACATTGGGAAATTCTGCTAGAATACAGCAGGGCCTGTCAGCAGCTGGGAACCTTCGGTTTTCTTTCCAGGTTCAGTTGATCTTATTGGAACTATTTGCTCAAATTCCCACCAAATGAGTTATTGAGGAACTTGATGAATGGTGATATTTACATATTTAGCACAAGCAAATTCTAGTTGCAGTAAACCTTTAGAGGTGCCAAGCTACACATTATTAATACATAAACCCCATAGAGTTTAACAGGGTGGGTTGCCTCTTTAGATGGCGGTACCATAAATCAGTTGGCATCCTACCTAGATTCTGTGCAGGCTTTGATATAAAAACAGCTCATTTTGTAAATATGGATGGCCGGAGTTATTGTCAAAATTACAGATGTGACTAACTTTGAGGCATAATTTCCCTAAAACTATCATTCACTCGTATCACAGTATACATATGTTGTTACTTAAGAAATTCTGCCTGGGTAAACAATGCCAGCTATGTGCATACACATTGTTACCATTATCAATATTTCACCAGTGCGCTGGAGGCTCTGCGACTTATGCCTCTTTGCCCTTCACTCCCTCACCAGTTCATCCTACTTCACATGAGATTTACAAGGCTTTACACTGTTTATATGATTTTCTAAAGCACTCCTCTTATGTTTTGTGGAGGAGGAAAGGAGGGGCAGATGGATGAAGGACTTGGTCTGATGATAAACATTAAACATGAGAGGACCAGCTAAGAGAATAGGCAAGGGGGGAGGTTGCCTTCTTTGATGTTAATGGAAGGTTCTGACACTTATTATGGGATGGCTTGGTCTGAAATGGCTGACATAGACAGAGAACGAGGGTGCATATTAGCTATTGTGTTGCTGACATTTTTGACGTTGAGAGGGTCATATTTTAAATATACTCAAAAGACATGTCACATGTAACCTGTTCCACAATCGCACTTACAATGCCATACTGCAGAGTTTATTAGGTTCTAAGACAAACATGAACGTATATACTGTAGCTTAATTACTTACAGATACACATAACAACGGAGCTGATTCATTTCATATAAAAACAAGTGATAATCATATTAAAAAAACAAGAATTATAAAGATGTGTAGGTTTTTATCGATTATGGAAATTGCCATAAATTACAACTGAGCTGATTTATTTCATCTAAAAAAACAAGTGATATTCATATTAAAAAAAAAAAACAAGAATTATAATGATGTGTAGGTTTTTATCGATTATGGAAATTGCCATAAATTACTGGACCATGGAATAAATTGGTCTTGTAAACCTTAATCTTCCAAGAGTTTCCCACATGCCTCATTATGTTTCAAAGCTAATTGTGAGTTAGATGTTGCTGCATGGTCTATTCAGTAGATGAAGGACACATATTGCATTCATTACCAAACATCTCAGCCAAAGCCAAGGTTTTATAGAATTTTAGAAGAACGCATTTCTAGCTCGCCAATTGGTTAAGTGAATTCTATCTAATCTAATTCTATGCTGTTGCATTTGAGCAGTTAGTGATGACCCGTTATCTGAAAAGTGCAGTCAAATGAAATTAACGAACACGCTTGCTTTGTGACAGACTAGACGTGTCGGTGAATAATGTACCGAGATCACAGCCCATTCATAACTAGATACAGCTGCTTGGTACATAGCCTCTGGCTCTGAGAGGCAGCATCCCTGCCAAAGACACAATCATAATTGTGGACAACTCCCCTGCACCAGTTATGCACCTCAGTTAAACAGCAAAGGGCAAGCTTTGCAAATCAACTAAATTTGAAATTAAATGTTGACTCTGCTATCCTAGAATAGTAATTACTACCATGTAGAATTTAGATGGCTAGTCTATAAGGCTGCATAAACTACAACTGGGTGTCAACTTTTTAGATGGTATGACCTTGATGCCCTAAAGTGCATACATACAATGTCAATATATAATGTTTGCCCCCAAACAGCCTGCCCCTGCCATCATTTCCACCAAACAGCCTGCCTGTGCCATCTTTGCCCAAATAGAAAGATAGATATCAAGTTTTTTCCCCAGTGACCCTTAACTAATAATATTATTGTTATGCCTTTATTTTATTTATTCCTGCACTTTCATCCCTATCAGCTCTTGTATTACCTTATGAATAATAATAATAATACATCACCAACTGATGTGATTATGGTAGCTAGTAAACATTATATAGAATGCATGATTACATGGGAACAGTGAAATTAGGTAGGGCGTTTACATATCACAAAATTCAAATGCAACAAAAACCTCACTTAAAATCACACATGATTTGGGGGCTTTGTGATCTCGATACATTTGTTGGTGATGATCTAACCTGTACCGTGAAACATAGAAATACCACCAGCTGAAATACTTTTTCATGTCACCTCTGAAGCCTTAGCAGTTCACATGCTTATTCAGGACCTGTAAACAAATTCATGACACCTACCCAAGTTAACATTTACACCCAACTCGTGTTTTACAGCTGACCTATTTCTGGAAGAGACCTATGGATGGAAGAGAGCTCTAGATGTTTTGTTGACTTGTGCCTAAATCATGGCATTGTAATTCATGCATTAGTGCCCAATGCAGATGCTATAATCAAGGAGCCATATCCAACATCCATTGTATTAACCCAGATATACTGTATATGATTTACTGCCTAAGGCACCTACATGCATATTTTCAGAGCCCACCTATTTGTCTATTCTGGAATCATGCCCTTCCTATGATCTACCGCACAGCCGAAAGAACTATAGCTGATAGCACTTTCACCTCAAATACAGAACATCTTACACAATAGAATATACGACAAATATATAATGAGACACTTACTTAATACCTCTAAATCACTTGTCCCTTTATACTGGAAAAGAACTATATCTCCCTTCCTGGATAAATGGAATACCAGCATGGCCTGAAGTGGTTGTCCTGGACTCAGTTTGAGTTTACCTACCATCAGTGGATAGATGAGAACTTTGTGGACCTGCTGTGATTCACTTAATGTAGTCTCTTGGACTGTAGCTTTCAGTTGGTTTCTGTTTATGCTCATGGTGTGGGCTTTTAAACCATTATGTTGAAATATTTTTTTTGTCACCTCTAACATGTCATGAAGACGCGCTATTTTTTTATTTTACTTCGAATTATAATATTATGGCTTGCTATGAATTGAAAGCATCAGTACTGTGTATTTTTTACACCAACAGTTAATGTGCAATGCAGGTAACCTAAATACCATAAGGACAAATTAGCATATCATTTCTAACGTTGTTCACAATTTTTGCATGTGAATACCTAACTTTGGCTGCCAGATGGAAATAAATCTCGACTGTATTGTGTAAATTTCTGTATACTGCATTCTACTGATATATTGTTGACCTTAAGTTTCTAACCCCATGGGAGTAAAATAAGGCTCACAGGTGAATCTGTCTCATTCATGATGGATGAAGAATGGACAAAATTTTTATGAAAAGCAGATGGAAAAGACAAATTGAGGATGTTGACAGAGAGGCCAAAGAAATACATGGGCTGCCTGCCCCTTCTTTTTACTCATCCACAAATCTACTTTTAATCTACAGACAATGTCTGTTTAGCTGATCAATCTGTATACCTGTCACAGTCCTCATAGTCCCCCCATAATCTACTGAAATATAGACTGAGACCAAAACTCAAAGGTAGTATAGTTTCAACCAACCTGAGCACTTGCTAAAATAATAGGAAGTACTATATGTAGGGGGATTCTTTGAAGACAAAAAGGTCTATATTTAAAGGGGTAATTATAACTGGGCCTTGGAGAAGATTATTCTGTCTTCTACCACCTAATTTTCTTTTCAGCATCTTGAAGTCTATCACTACCAAAAGATAAAAACCACCAAGGGACTATCCAAGCCCATGAGCCAGGTGAATCAGGCAGGTAGAAGAAAGGTAGCAGTGTATGACCTTGGAAACAACCTCACTTCTTATTCCTTTGTTTGTTTCCCCAGTATGTTATATGATATCTTTAATGTCTTTATTGACTTTTAGATCTCCATTTGCAGTGGTATGTTTATTTTAAAAACTCACATACGTTGTTTTACAAGGCACAGATCGGCTTAACATTGACTGACAAGCAGGGGCCAGCTAATCGCCTACCACAACGGGCCTATAAACATTTCAGCCATCATCACATCTTTATTCTATACAATATGTCCTTGTCATCCTGTCCACATGCAAAAAAATCTGCTCTAACACAATATAAAAGACATGGGTTTAAAAGGCCTTTGGGGCCAAGGGAAAGTAATCATGTAACCATCTTTTGTGTGCATGGACAGTTTGTTATCACAGGCGTATCCCAGCATCCTCGTTTGGTGACCTCCAAACTCCTCAGATTACACAGGGGAAAAACACTTTAGAACACTGGTTTTCTGGTCTGCATCATAATACAAGAATTTAACTGGCAGAGAAGGGGTAAAGACATGACAAGTATATAGCAGTGAATATTTGGGATTTTTTCTGTATTAGCTCTTGAGATTGTCATTATGTAGTAAAGAGGAAGATTGGGGTTCCAGTATTCTCTAAATTTCTAAAATGCTAACCAAAACCATTTTATATGCAGTTAAATTTTTTGTCCAGTGCATTACCCCTTTATGGGATCCAAAGTATACCCCAGTCCATACTATGCATCTTACATGTAACTTGTGTGTTTTGTGGCTTAGTTGTATGTAAGGGAAACAAATGTTAGTCAAACTAGTGATAATTTTATGAAAATGTGGTTTTAGATTTAATTTAATGACAAAAATGTAGTCTTTTACGCAGGAATTCCAGGCTAATGGCTTACGTGTGCTATAAGATTACTCACATATACTCTGGGTAATGTCAGAGAGGAACTGTCACTTCGGAGATAAACCCATAATTGAATCCAGCTCTAAAAACATCTATCACTTAGGTAATTATTATTATTATTTCTTTTTTAATATCCCATTTTTAAGCAGTTCAGACTGATATTTTCCTGTTATGACGTCACACCTGCCTACACCAAAGGAATACCCGTAGCCGCTTATAAGCCATCATTTAGTATGAACAAAAATACAAAGAAATGTGTAAAGAAACCTTTTTTTGTTGTTTTACCGGATATTCTGTATGCAGCCACAGCAGCTGAAGAAAACTACCTCCCAAATACATTAACTCACTTTTTCTAATTAAGAATTAAAACTAAATCCCTAATAAGATCAGTTTATAAAATAAAATTTTATATTGTGGTATTTTAGCATCCTCACAAACTCTAATCCCAAGTATACTGACCTGACTGATAAAATGCGGAAATGGGCTCAACATGCATTGGTGGTTTTGGACAATTTCTATATTTTACTCCACTACACAATCAGCATGAGACACATACTGTTCAGTGCCTTTTAATACAGTCAACGGAGGCTGTGCCAGCACAATGCCCCAGTGTAAATGGGCCGTTAGGAGATCAGGGATTAGGTTGGGGGCCTAATTGCCCAAGGAGGCTTTCTGTGCCCTGATTTTGTGGCAAGGGACTGTCACCACTCTTGAACTCTCGCCCCAGAACTAGTTGTCCAAGGCCAAAATACATTTCTAGAATCATGCCACGATTGCAAAAGAAAGAACTATACAGGGATCTGTCACACAGTGGAGCCCACAGATTATTATTATTTATAGTTTTATATAGCACCATCATATTCTGTAGCGCTGTACAATGAGTAGGCAGGACATAACAAGTAGTATATAACATAACAATTTGACTTATAGAACAACAGGTGAGGAGGGCCCCGCTAAAACGAGCTTGGCATCCCCTGTAAACAGCACAATAAGAAAATATTTTTACACAAAAAATACTGTATAATTTCACTGTTTTTAAATATGTCCCGAAAGGCAGTTATTTCAGGGAAAAGGAAAGAAAACGTGATTAATATATTGTATATAGGTATAAGAAATTGTATGGAGAATAACCTGGAGCGTAACATTTTCCCTTTCATTTTTTAAAACGTGCACGGACTCCTGAGAGTCCTGAGAATACGCTTAAGCTCCAGTTTATCCCTGGACTACAGACTAATGTATTATTAAGCCAGTATGGGTGGAAACTAGCTGATCTTTTCTAATTAAAGTTGTTGATAAAAAGTTTGATTTCAACTTTTCGTAAGCAAAAGTAATTTAAAAATACTCCTGGTTATTTCCCTCATAGGGGGGTTGTATTTTAGACATATTGCTTTGCTCATGAAAGGGCCATTAGAATGAATCAAATTATTCCAACTGTATTTTGTTAAATTCTTTCTTAGTCTTCAGAATTAAAAAATGTATGGGGAAATGACATTGGGAAACATTTACAGGTTAACAGTACTATTTTCTGAGTGTAAAATTAGTGTTAGGTTAATAAAACGAGGAGTTAATTAGTAATGCCCTCTGAGGAATTTATCCAAAAAACCACACGTAATTTTAAGATAACAAATTATGACCTGAGCAAAAACAGTTCCATATGGATACCTTCCTTCATGTTACATACAAACGGGCCAATAGAAGGATGTGGAGCTGTTTACCGCTTGGCCACATAGATTATTTAGTTAATCAGTTGTACAATCCTACCAGGTTCTCAAGTGGTTTATATGTGTTGGATCTCCAGGGATCATCATCATTACTTCTAACTAATGTTCACTGAAGGAATGTTTGCTCTACAGAGAGCTCTCATCAACCTTGCAGCCTTCACGGCAATCACGTGAGCCTCGTATGAGCACGTTCATGCCTAGTTCAAAAAAGTTTTTAAAAAGCTTGATATGAAAGTATGTTTTTTTGGTGGGTGATGCAAATCTAATGATATGAATTTAATATTTAATCTGTCTCTGTTGTTAATCAATAAACCTGGCAGATGTTTCACCATGGACCATAACGTAGTGATGGGTCACTTTTGTTAGTAATCTCCTAGTCAATGTTTGCAGGAAATGTGTGAGCACAGATTAAATATTTATATAAGGACCGGTCCTCTTTCAGACCCACAACTTTTATTGTACAAGAACTTCCAAACAATTCAGCTGAATTAGGTACTCCACACATGAAAGTAAGATAGCTGGGCATATCTATAAAGATACACGGGGGTTTATTCACTAAAGTCCGAGTTTCTCATCTTTCCTTTCTGACCATTGAGCTCTGGGAAGATGCTGTGTAGAAACTTCCCCCTATAAGGGAGATTTTTTTGTGGAATCCAATGTATTTGCGACACAGTCCAATTTTCATGCCAATACATTGATTGGTTGAGAAGCAGAGGTGGTTATCAAAAGGGTCACTGAACTTTGACAACCTAGTTAATTTTAAAGATGAGCTGGTGTTGGGGCTGCTGAAGGAAGTCTTATTTCTGTGAAATGCATCTATAGATTTACCAGATTCTTGTGCTCGGTGGATAGCAGTGAACCAGCGGGATGTATTAGACTAAGACTGCACAACCGCACACAAGAGTCCAAATGAAGGTGGGTTGATGAACCTTCTACTTCAGGCAGTCACACACACACATATATATATATATATACATATATATATATCATAGGGTAATCCCTATGATCCTTTTCCATTGAAAAATATTCTGTTTTTTACATTATCTATGAATGTAACATATGGAATTTATAAGAATATAAATCGAAAACACACATCATCTTACTACTGATTACTTGTAAAAAAAAACCAAGGGAACAATCATGTATAAAGTTCTTTCCCCCCTAATAGCACAATCAATTTTATTGATTAAATTGACCCTCACCAGGGTAAATTAAGGGAGAACTATCACCTCCAGCACTTTAGCCTGACATTCATTTATTAAAATCGCCTTTACCATGTGTGTTTTTAATCCAATGAATATATTTATTTTCATACATCACATTTTATTTATAAAGTGCAAACAGATTCCATAGCACTTGTATTATAGTGGAAGAGTTAAAGGTATCAAAAACATTAAAATCTATACGATACAAAATTGAGATCATACATGTTAAGAATGCTAGTACAGAACGATAAGAAGGTCCTGCTCTTGTGATGTTACAATTTATATTGGCATAAAAGGTAGCAGGGCTAGGATTTTAATGACATTTTCTGTCCCGGTGCTTTTTTCCTTCTACCCCATCTTCACAAAGAAGCAAAAAAATGCAAAACGCAGGAAAATATTTTAATGGGGTGGAATAATCATCCAAATCCTTTATTTGGTAAACATAACGTGGGTTTCTTAGACATTTAGTATATATATCATCTTTGTTATGCTGGTAACACCATGACATAGTTTTTTTATGTTCTATAGTGCAAAAATATATTGTTTTTGAAAAATAACAGATCTGCTTTAAATACTTTATATTCAGCAAATAGAACTTTAAATTCAGTAACACTTTCTTCTTTTCCTCCGTCTGGGTCCATGAAAGTGTTCTTTTCCATACTTCACATGCGATTGTGCATGCTCGACACAGCTTCACAGTTATTAATCTATGCATCACTCCAAACTGATCAGTATGTTATAGATTAACTTCACAGGGTGCATTATATGTATATTGTTATATCTTATGCTTATAGCTTTATGTTTTATATTGAGTGCTTCCCCTTAATCTTCATATGATCTCCCTAGGTTCAGTGAATTGCAGGCCATTGTGGGTTAATCTTCTTTCTGCGTGCTTATTTTGGATTATCTCTAAATATTATTAGCACCGAGTATCACTGCCAGAGCTATGGACATACTGAATAATTCTCAGGGATCTTCACCGTCTCTTTCAGTTGATTCCCTGTGCCATATTTAGTAACCTATCATTTTATCCAGATATACTTTAGAATATTACCCTTTATAGACATGAAAAACTTTCAACATTGCCTCATACCTCCCAACAACCCAATTCATTTTGGGACAGTCCCGAGTTTTTTGTGCTATCGCAGCTTCTGTGTGGTCACCTCCTGATGCTCTGCAGCTGAGTGCCTCAAAGTGGCTCTTTGGGTTAGATGGGCAGTTGTCACACCGCTATTCCCACTCCTGTCTCCGGTCCCTCTCTGCCTCTTGCCTCACCCCCCACCAACCCAGGTGTCCCAGTTTGTAAACCTGAAATGTTGAAGGCATTTGACTGTACAAAACAGGGCAAAAAAATGTAAAGCTAAAGTGAAAATATATCAGAGAAAGATCTGGTTTTTATTCAGTTGTTCAGCACCTGATAAACTTTTTTTAGACAACATATAATGTGCCTTTTCTTATTCTAATATTCTGCAAGGTGCTATTTAAACATTAATTCTAGTGGCTAAATGCATGTTAACTCGTGAATTCAATGGTAATGTTTGAACTATGCAGGTAGAACCACAAGGAGCACACAATTAAGCGATTCTCCTCCGCTAGTCTCCCGCTAGCCATTTATGGGTTCAACTGACATGGAACTGTAGGTTTTCCATCCTAATTAAAATGTGACGTGGTGAAAATAACTTTAAATCATACAATTTTCAAGGGAGCCACAAAATAAAAAGCCCATAGTGCCTATTGACTATTAGCCAGACTCTTTTCAAATAGAAATACACTAATGAGGAGAAGAAGTATAGTGGTTTATAGCAGAAAATGGTGTTGCAGAATAAGAAACCACTTACTACTCAATGCACCAATAGTCCATTCAACGATCAAGTTACAGAGCAATAAAACTCTATACCGTATTCCATAAAATCAGACAACATATGATACCTTGCTCCAAAATAACACACAATGCACTACTCCTACTTTCAGAATAAGAAAAATGGATATAGCCATATTGGTCCAAGAGATTATGGAGTCTTTATTCAAAGATGATACCCTTTATTTGACATAAAAACTGCATGTTTCTTCTCTTAACCTGAATGCTATTATGAAACATGTAGGGGTCATTTTTATTTATTATTTTGGAACCTTAGACTCATGTTCTTTCATCTGTGAAGGTAGAAGAGGCCTTTGAGGTCCAAAAAGCTTGTGTGATTTTTCAGATTTTTCTGGGATGTCCCAGTAATAATCTGCCCCCAAATAACATAACAAGCACTATACCTTTCTATAGTATAACAAACCATATATTATACCTTGCAATAAAATAGCAAACCACATACTACTTCCTTTTCCATAAAAATACCTCCCTTCTACATAATCACAGACCACATGCTACACTCTGCTCCATAATAACAGACCATGTGCTACTGTTTCATCATAATAACAGACCATGCACTATACCTTGTTCTGTAATAACAAGCCACACATGTGTTGTGACGGAATCTAAAACAAAAACATAGACTTGTAAAAGGGCAGTTCAGGGGGCCGGTTCAGAATTTTGCCCCACTGACTGTCTGCTCAAAATCAATAGGAGTGCTTTCTGTACAAACACACAGAGGTCTCCTTAGATCCCTGTCTGGAGCGGTCACCATGCTAGCACTAAAGCCCACTGGCAATAAGTATATTACGTGCAGATGAAATTTGCATATGATGGCTGGAGTATGCGTCTTACTACAGCATGACATTTTTATGTAGAGCCTATAGGTTCCTGTCTATATCAACTAATTGTAAACAAGAATGCATCCTACATGTATAAGGCCAATTAAAAAAAAAAATTCTAAGCGTATTGGGAAATTAGATCTGTAACTACAACCCAAATACCAGAGTATGTGATTTCATCGCCATCTATGTATAATTAAATACCTACAGATATACTCCATAACTGATGCATTCACTGCATTCACAGAAAGTTCGGACACAGTTGGTCTTCTCAGTCTGATGATAGTAGCAGGTGGAGAAACGAGTTTGCTGTTATTTATACATTTTTCGGTTAGGGTTGTAATTATAGATCACTTGTTTCCCAGGACAAATGCTCCCACGAGTTAGTAAAAGAATGCCGGGCGTTCACACACTCCCAGTATCCTTGTGTTCCTTTTTCTCCCTGGTATCCTTTTCTCCCTCTCCACCTCATCCATTATTACATCTAGTCATGTCCATTTCTCCTACCTATGGAGCCTCATACGTCTCCCGCGTCCTGCCTGCTTCACATTCCTTCACTTGTATTTCTGCTTCTAACATCAGGTATATCAGTAACATTTCTATATATATTAGTGGGTCTTATATACAATACTTTACGTGCCATTAGGAGCTTGGACCTTAACATTGCTCCCCCTCCCTGCACTGTCCTGGTCCCTGTGGATAGATGATAAATCCCCTACTCTTGACTAGTTATCTGTGGGATTCTCTGCAGATTAGAATGCGCTATTCTGGTTATAAGCAGAGCTTTATTTTCAGTTATTTTGGGTGCTCTCAGGTCTGTCTTAGAATTCCCATATAAAGCAAGGTATGAACATCCAGCCGTGAGAATCCATAACAGAGCCAGGATCTCTGATCCCATCTTCCTAACCATGCTGTGAGAGGCACAGAGACCTCGTAATAGACACTACGCAACTGCTATTATCAATCATTCAGACATAACTGTGCGTTATTAAAACACTAAACTAGTAACCATCCCACCCTATGCCACACAGAGCCCCCATCGGCACTTGGCAATGATCTTTTTTGCTCAAAATAATAATATCTACACATAGGTAAAATACTGGGTGCTTTTTGTTCATATTTGCGTACAGTAACCGAAAGGAATCCCTCCTGGTATATGGAAGCCAGAACTGATCACTTAGTTATTTGTTTCCACCTCTTTCTTCCTTTAAATAGTGATTAAAAAGAGCTTTTTGAGTGCATTAGGATAGTTCCCTCATTAAATGTTCATGTGCAATATGCTGCATTTATCTACCTCTTCAGAAGGCTCTATCTGAGCCCTGGGGTAAAAGTGAAAGACAGCATTTACCACGGCTGACACTGGACTTACCAGACAGCTGTCTCCTAATAACTGAAACATTGCTCAGGCTTCAGAAATACAGTAGACGGGCATGACGGCGGTTTTAAAAATGGGCTCTTGCATATTCATGTATGGCCCATTAGATGACCCAGTCTGGATTATCATATATATATAAGCTCTGAGGGGTTTGTATCTGATGCAGAAAGGCGTGATTTGTAGTGTAATTATTCGATTATGACCTTCTGGGGCGCCTAGGTCTTCACACATGGAACACACACATACAAACATACACAGCCACGTACATACACACATACACCCACATCTCCTTACATCTCACCTCTAGAGCTCCCTTCTACTGCCTCCATGCAGGGAAAGTAATACATAACGTGACCCAACTGACTGCCTGCCCCTGGCTACAGTAGCATCTGTGTGTACTGCTATCCATCAGAGCACAGGGCCCCCAAGGCTCAGGGGGCCCCTAGGCATGTGACTTGTGGGTCAATCTTCCACTGATAAAATTAACATTTTTGTATGACATTTTTGTAGAACATTAAGCATGCTCCTATGATTGCAAATGCCTTTTTTGTCCCTGACAGTCCCACTAAGGAAGAATGTATACTTTATTCTGCCAAAAGGAAAAACTAAAGCACTTACCTGATGTAGAAGCTGCAACCCTGTTGCTGCACCTGCTCTCCTCCTCCTCGGAGCCATGATTTTTAAATGCTGATTGCAATCGGTTGCAGGACAAGGCTCTCTATGAAATGAAATGGGCACGCATGTGCACCGAGGTCTCAACAGACTCCTCTTGGCTATCATATGCATTTAAGTGCATATTATGGGTGAAGAGTAACTTTATGGCTGTGATACTTTTTATGTGGCACTTTTATGTGGCTTTATTTCCTATTGATAGCTCTTTATTTACATCAGCAAATGCATTAAGGAGAAGAATAGTAAGAATAGTTTCTTTTACAGCATAATTAAGTATGAATTTGGCTTCGGAGGAAGCAGGTACTTGAGCAGGAAAGTACAACAGAAGTCTCATTTTCCAAATCCAATAAATGAACATTTGTCTACTTGCAAGCAGTAAAAGGCGTAGTAAAATGTGCACTTCAGTTACATGGCAGGATAAAGTCTATAAAAAACTTACCATTGGAGATTAACACAATTCTTAAAATTCTTTACTCATTATTTAATACTCTCTGAGGTTAATAAACTCCATCAGAACTATAGATCCTCTTCCCTGACAGTTTTATCGTTGTGTTGGGTAACATGCACCTTTTTTACTAACTAGTGTATATTGTAAATTCACATTGGTAATTATATATGAAATTGTACAACAACAACTAAAAGTAAAAACATCTCCTCCAAGAAGTTCCTTAGGCTGGCTTTCTAAAGGAAAAGTGTCCATTTATCACTAGTGGATATATTTCAAAGTAGAAATGTCTTTGTTCTTCTGACAATCCTTCCGTTTTTTATGTGTGTGAGAATCCCAGTGCAGGAGATTATTTAAGATGTTAGTAATTAAGCATCCTTTTATCATCAGAAGAGGTTAATGCCTTCTACCTCCAGCAGCATGGTGGTAACACCAGCCCTGGAATATGTCCTTTTCTGCTCTGGTGCGTCTCTATGACTGCCTAATCAGCACCTCTCTCTGCCTGACTGTTCCACTCCACAATAGAGTCCTGAATTCCCAAAGCAAGCCTGTTGAACACCGGGGTATCGACAGAACGCATGCAAGACCACCCACACAGATCAATCGGGCACCGGGAGCTTCTAGGCCACATTGTATGTCACTCAGTGGCTCAAAGAGTGAGGGGTGCAAATGGTAAAATTTCGGTTTTCGACAAATGTAGACTTTTTCTCGTTACAGTAACTGGGTGATCTACTTAATATTTACAGATCGTACACCAGGACCGCACAGTCCAGAAATATTGCAGCCTCTAGAGGTGAGCAGTAAACAGGGTCACGGAAAAACCAAGATTAGAGCAAATGTCATCAAGTGTAAAACCAGCAACTGTACATTACATGTTGCAAGGGAACCAGATTATTATTCCCAACCCCACATATTAATAAAGCATATAAAACTGTAAACAGTTCAATGTCTTGTGACTAAACCTCGTATTCATATAAGGGTGGGAATGGACACAACATAAACCAACATGTTTGCGTCATTACCAAACTATACCAACAGCTGTAATAGACTCAGAATACAGTACAGAATCAGATCATGTAATATACAAATAGGTAGAAATGTACACTGTAAACTAATCTGCATCTTCTCAAGTCATTCCACCCTTTCATCATCGTCAGGGTTGGCCACATCATTTAAAAGACTAAAGTCCAACTAGTTTGTTAGGAAGAGTCGCCATCAACTTCATTCCTAGGTTTGTAAGCCAGAACACGCAAGGATCGGGTGCTTCAGATATGGTTCACCTAGGGCCAGTACTGGAGATCCTGGGGCCAGCTCTGCATCTGTCCTTCTTTACCAGTAAACCATAAAAGAAGACTTTATATAGTGTTCCATGGAGTTATGGCATTAAAATATTGGGCATTGTTTGTCACATTTAAATTGCGCATTAACATAAAGAATTCTGTTTACTTGCATGATCGGTGACAGATATGCCTAATTTGATTCTCAAATGTGTTCCTTGCTGTCGAGTTGCTGTGAATAGATTGCGCAAGGGAAAGTAAATGATCAGAAACTGCTATCCAAATAGTTTCACTTTACCCCACATTAGTCCAGTTTGTTTTTCAGCCGTATAACCTCACACTCACTTTTGCTCTGCATGACTTAGTTGATAACATCTCTGCATGCTATCACTCACAAGTGTATAATTAAATTGATAGCATATAATTAAAAACAGATTTTTTTAAATAGTTTTTTTGCGCAAGTTAACAAACTAGTAATTCTTGTGTATACTTTTACTTAAGTGAAGCATAACAAAGCCAAATGATGGATAGACAATAAATCTTGAAAGTGGGGGGGTAACCTAAAGTCCTTCTTTCTTTGGACATCCTGGTGTAATTTGCCCCCTTCAACACTTGCAAGCCCTCCTTTGCTCAAGGGGCATGTGCCCAGGAATGTTCTGGCTTAAAAAAATTGCCAAGGTTAGCAGTGTTTTTTTTCCTCTCTTTTCTAACACTCCTAATTCCAGATGTGGCCAGGGTTGTAGGTAAAAAGGTGCAGATTAAATTTCACAAATGAAGCCAAGAGATTCATAAAGCTATAAGATACAAAAATATATTTTTCTCATGCTACACAACTTCATAGTATAAGTCATACATTCCACCAAGGCGCCTTTCTCAATAGATGTATCTCATCATGAGATAAAATATCTTTGCACCTCATGGCTTAATTTGTGGATGTTATTTTGTGGGTGTTGGAGGCACCAACATGACAAGCCTTGTACCCTATTGCTTTATTTGAATAGATTGGTATTTGATACACTAGTGTTGTGAGTGCTCTCTTGCTATTTACAGCCGTACCTTGCTTTACGGACATTCACTTTAAGGACGCTCACGAGTAAGGACATAGTTTTAGAAGAACCATTCCCATGAGAACAGATAAGTAACAGGGTGACGCCAGCATGTCAGTCTGTCTTCTGGGCCTCTTTTGAGTGTCTCATGGTGGTAATGACCTGATCATTGCAGTACATGCATTACTAAGTGGAAAAAGTTGTGTTACCTAAAGTACATTTTCATTTTACATGCTCTGGACCCCATTGTGTACATTAACGTGGGTTATGTCTGTTTATTGGCAGCTTTTATTTTTAGGCTTGTTTAGGTAGCCTCTCTGTATGTCTTTGATTCTCACTTTATGATCATACATTCTTTCTTATGAGTGCTAGGGTGTCGGAAAGGGCTAACCAATGTGCATTGCGAATACGCCTCAAATTTCCAAATAAATTATTGAATCATTAAATTATATAACATGTTCAGTAAAAAAAAAATAGCATTATACATCTCCCTTATGTGCAGTGTATGACCTATTAACCCTTTCAAAATGAGCCGGACATAAAGCTGGGACAGATGCCAGAACAGCTGTTTATGGAAAAAAAGATCCAAGCTAGGGACTGTCCATCAAAATCAATCAAGATCAATATTATCAGGTATTCTAATGCAAAATAAAACTGACACTGTGTCAAATCTAGTAAAACCACAAAATTAACATTCTGCCATCTGGTATCTTCATGTGTTTGAAAATGTTACACGCTAAATACAGATAAAGCCATATGATTAAAAACATATGCTAATTTACTAATCACATAGGAATCGCTTTGTAAAGTATACAGAGCTGTATTAAGATCTATGGGGATGCATTCATTTAAGTGGACACAATTAATATAATAAAACTAATATTTAGCGCTCTAATGCCACCATAATCGACCCTCCCTGTGTCTGATGGCTGCTTGATGAGACATATACAGATGTAGACTGCTGGAAGGAACTGGCAATCAGTCCCGTCAATCAGTATTCCCTTAGAGAAGCAAAACTGTTACAATGTAACATGATTAATTCCGGTGCTTGGAGTGCATGGTTTATACCATGAAACCGATCTACGTCGCAAGAGACGTTTTACATTACTATATTAATACAACACAATTACATTTCAAATAGGGGGTAAAGTTGGGGGGCAGAAGCTCTGAGCGCCTGGGATCTAAAGCACAAAAACTGCATCACTGGAAATGTAGTGATCTCTTCATTATTAACTAAAGGCTTTTGTTATGTTTTATTACTATGAATGTTAATATTGTTACAAGAGTGATGTGTATATTACATCACCAATGTTTGGTTTATTCGCTAAAGCAAACGTTGATTGAGGGAGTTTGCAGGAAGTTCTGTTTCAGCTCCTAGACTTCTCTATACATTATGAAGGTCCAACCCCAGTGAGCTTTTGGTGTAGGAGAGGTTAGACTGTATAATGCATCGTGAAATCAGCGAAATTCGCCCACTGAATTACACATTCAGGGCCAGCTCAGCCCTTCCGTTCATAATCAATAATGAGGTGAGGGAGTGGAAATGAAACTGCATCTCTTCTGTTAACTCGCCGGTGAACTTAGATCAAACCTGTGATATGTATGTAACAGTGAGATTATTTTTCCAATATACTGTTATATATACCGTATTATATATAAAAAAGGGGGCCCTTGGGTATTTGGCCCTGTGCGCTCAGAAAACATTTATCTAATATCGGCTCAACATTTCAAACATTTGAATGAAATACTGGGAAACACGGGGGAAACAAGGGAAGCAGGCAGGGAATAAGCGGCAACTGGGCAATGAGCAGTAAGGCCAAATGCTGCTCTCCTGAATGGAGAAATGAGACACTCACCTGGCAAGGCAGGGATCAAACCTGGAGAGTTTGGAGCTATGTAGCTGGTGCTGTATAACTAAAATTGAATGTGTCTGCATGCCAGATCATTACCCCACAATGGACTTAAACCTGGGGTAAATGGAATAGTAGACTGTAATGTAGCCAGGGTGGGGGGCACGTTGCATTTGGGGCTGATTCAAATTCTTTACACAGAGACAGGAGTAGTAGTACCACGGCAGCTCACACTGAGCTGCTCTGAAGACAGGCTTTCACACACAGGGCCGGCTCGACAATGGAGCCAAGTGGGGCAACCGCTCCAGGCGGCACTTTTGAAGGGGTGGCGCCGAGTGGTTACTCGAGTTATCACTACCCGCTCGGTGCCCCTCTCTCTCTCCCCTCTGTGAGCACTATAGCTCAGTCTCGGTGCCGGCTTGTAATGTTGAGTGCCGGAAGATGATGTCATTTCCGGCGCTCAGCATTACAAGCCGGCACCAAGACCGAGCCGGGAAACTCGCCGCAGGACTGCTGAAAGGTAAGTACGTGGGGGGGGAGAGGAAGGGTAGATAATGGGGGGGGCGGCATTTTAAATTTCGCCCCAGGCGGCATTTTGTTTGGGCCGGCCCTGTTCACACAGTAAGTGTCTGTGTGTGTGAGCAAGGAGGCAAAGCCAATGGGCTTTACATGCCCCCCAAGACCAGAAGGTTGAAGAGAAGGTTTATGGTAGCCCAATAGGGTGACTAATATTAGTAGTCCATAAACATTTTTAGGTATATTAGGGCAGCTGGAAACTGTAGCCATGAATGAACAACATGACATGATTGGAATTACCGAAATCAGTGGATGTATGATACACATGACTGGGTTGGTAATTTACAGGGTTATATCCATGGTAGGCGCCCAGTGATCTTTGACGAAGGTTTAGCAACACAGTCAGGATGGTCTGATGCAACCTTTACGGCTGATTACATTATAGCTTTGTCCCTGGGTTTGGGCTACCAGATGTTCTGTGAACATTAAGGGCTTTTATTTCATTGCATTCCCTCTATTTAAAGGTTTAGCAGCACATGGACTAAAATTTACATATTTAGTTAGGGGAAATATTTCCTCTTCTCTGGTAATTAAACAACTTTTTTCATTATATGAATTATTACCGGTAAATAATGCAGTTATGTACATTGACATCAGGATAGTTGCTTACATCATGCTACCAGGGTGCTTTACTGTGTGTCTCCTGCTGGTATACTTAGCACTGGTGGTACAGTGTATTATATGTGACTATACTCGGCACCATTTAATATCTTGCCATGGCTCAAGGACTAGCCAAATTGTCTCCCCTTCTCCCCTAATGCAGAGAAACTAATGTACTTGCAAAATACTTTAATAAGAATTAATTTTTTGAGAGGCTACCAGTAAGAGTGGAAAAAACAACACTTAGCTCCTAGCATGGACAAGGTTGGCATGGATAAGCTGTTTGGGCACAAATATAGCACTGTTAAGCTGTTTGGGGATAAATGTGGCAAATTTAAGTGGTCAAAGACATCAGAGACAAGTTGTTGTGGGACATGTATGGCATTGTTAAGCTGTTTGGGCACAAACATAACAGAGACAAGCTGATTGGTCACCAAGATGGCACCATTGAGCCATTCAGGGACAAGGATGGTACAGTAAACCTGTTTGGGCACAAATATGCCAGAGGCAGGCTGTTCTGGGACTAATATGGCATTGCTGGGACAAAGATGTCAGCTGCTTGGGGACAAAGATGGTACTGTTAAGCTGTTTGGGCCAAGTTTACACATTATATTAATTAAATAATTATCTCTTAAAATAATAGATAAAACAATGAATATACAAGTAGGTACTCAGTATTCATGTTTATATATGCTTAATCGACAGAGAGGAAGAGGTGGGGCCTAAAGAGAAATTTTATAGTGGAAGAGTTGTGGCCTGGGCTGGAAGGCATGGGGCAAATTAAGTTTAGGAGGCGCTTGAGTTTAGTCAGGCCAAGGCAGCACAAAATCTAAATACACCACTGCAGAGAGGCATTGAAGGAAGAAGAGGGAGGTGGTTTTACCCTTTACTTTGGCAGCAGTGAGAGGGGAGTCCTCATGCCGTTGTACAGATCACTGGTGAGACCTCACTTGGAGTATTGTGTACAGTACTGGAGACCATATCCGAAGGATATAGATATGTATTACAGGATAAAACGTAAAGGAGGTTAAATAATCTTAACATATATAGCCAGCAAGAAATACTTAAAGGGAATCAACATGATAAAGGAAGAGAGTTTATTTAAAAGAAGAAAAACTACCACCACAAGAGGGCATTGTCTTAAATTAAAGGGGCATATGTTCCAAAGTAGATTAGGAAATTAGTTTACTGAGAGGGTAGCGTGTAACGGATCTCGGTACCCAAATGTGTAAATCCACTAAAGTCGGCTTCCTTAGCTACTCCGACCACTGAACTTCTCGCTTAATATCGGCCAATGTCAGGTAACAGAGGCTTCCGTGACATAGTGGATGTATTGAATACAGTGAAGGATTTTAAGCATGCATGGGATAGGTATAAGACTTTCTTACATATAAGATAAGCTCAGGGACTAGTGAAATTATTCAGAAATTGGGAAGACTAGATGGGCTTTTTATCTGCCGACACATTCTATGTTTACAGATCTCTGGTCAGGCCTCACCTAGAGTGTTGTGTGCAGTTCTTGATGAATATTGACACGTTGGAGAGAGTTCAGAGGAGAGCTACAACAATAGTAAGTGGTTTGCAGGACAGAAATTATCAGCAAAGATCTTAATATGTATAGCTTGGAGTAAAGAAGAGAGAGGGGGATGCAATAGAAACAGTAAAATACCTAAAAGGATTAAATTAAGTACTGAAGGCGAGCTCATTTGAAAGGAGGAGCAATGTTAGACCAAGATGTCATCGTCTAAAAAATAGAGGGTAAGAGGCTTAGAGGTAATGTAAGGAAGTTCTAATTTACAGAGGGGGAAGTAGATAAATTCAACAGTCCCTCAACAAGGGCTTTCTTCTAAAACAATTCTCATTTACAGTATATACTGTATATAATATATATATATATATCTTATAGTATGAACAACAAAAAGTAAGCAAAAAATAGAAATGCATTAACAGCTTGTGGCATAGCCAACCTAAATTATGAAAAGCACCTATGCACGCACAATTTGTGTTTCAGTGTAATTGTACAGGATATACTTTTTACGAGATAAGCAGAAGTCAGTGGCTTAACATGATGCAAAATCAGGCATATCGTAAGAACAGTTATAATTACAGTTTTTAATATTTACTGCATACATTGTATTTATCATGTATAATTAACTCCTTGTCAACAGAAGAAATACCAGGTACAAAAATGTTCCTAGAAGACCAGTGACGTGCCTGATAAGTCATGGGTGAAAAATGTCCCCACTTCACCATAATCATGGAGATTGGAATCTGCTGCTGCTGTCTCACTGGAAATCTGGGCAGACCAGCAACAGCAAAACACCCCCCCCCCCCAAGCCTTTGATCGCTCCTATGGAGGCTTAATGCTGTCTCAGTTCCGTCTCAGGCCCTGACCCTCCCTTGCTGCCCAATCACTCCATGAGAGTGATCATGTAGCATTAACACCTAAAAAAATGTGATTGCATCTAATGTTTGCATCTTCACTCTAATATACATCATTGATCAACAAGTAACAACTCAAATCAAGATGGCCTGGTACCCTCTGGTCAGTGGCGACTCTAGAAAAAATATATAGGGGGGGGCACACAAGATACCACAGTCAAACTGGGGGGGGCATTCATAATTTCCAAAAGTAATGTGCTATGGAATTATACTTTTGTTATTGGGCTAAAATAATACTTGGTCATTCAACATGGGAAGCCTGAAGCCACAATTGAGTGCGACTCATCCTTGTAATAAATATTATAACAATAAAAACCTTTTCCACTAAATGATTTCAGGGCCTTGAATGTTTTGTCCCCTGAAGTCACTATAACTTCAGGAGGGCATTTTATCTCTGGATAAGTATAAATTAAATATGTCCTATTGTAAGGATATAAACAGATGACCAAACA
>VKOC01016625.1:0-42709 GCA_009364415.1 Spea multiplicata | reverse complement strand
GTATATAAACACATGCCAAGCGGCTGATGTGTATTTTTTTCAGAACGTTAACATTTCACATCCCTAAACACTCAAAGGCTCCTTGAGATTAATGGCCTCATTCATTAGTCTGTGATTCTACATTAAGCAATACCGTCCGGGGTCTATTTCAGGAGCGTTTCCCCCATGGGTCTACTTTTATCACTCATTACATAATAGAATATAACTATAACAGATTATATTAAACTATATACATAATATTGTGTAAGGTGTTACTATATATATATAAATAATATTGAATATCATATATGAACTAATTATATATATATCATAAATTATATATATATACATATAGAGATATATATTATATATATATTACAAATTTCATTTTCAATGGATTTTTTAAATTTGTTTTAAATTGGCCATGAATGTCAGTGTCTCGCTTCTCCCTAAGAATCATCTCTATTTAACTAAACTTTTCCTCATTATTTTTTTTTGGGGGGGCCTGAGTTTTTACGAATCATCTAGTACTTACAAAGAAAAGATTAGGCCCCTGGGAATTAGCTTTAGCTTAATGTACAGGGCACATGTATGAGTGTGGGGTAGTGCGTAGTGATTGGTGGGTGCATGGTGTGGGGGCGTGCTTGTCAGAAGTTATCTAGGGGTGAACTTTAGGTGACCTGGCTCATTGCCATTTTAATAGCCGGCTAGCAGTCACTTCCCTCCCTCCCTATGTTTTCTTATGTCATTTTCATGTTTAACTTCTTTTCTTTGTCACAGCAGGCGGGTGGCATGTCCTTGCCGGTCAAGAATTGGTGTGGCTGGATATGGAAGGCGGGTCTCAATCCTCCCCTAACCTCTTGTGGTAAGGTCAATGACCTTGGTCGTGCCCACCGAGCTTATGGTCGGCTGGTGGTTAGCACTTGTAGATGGGCAGCGCAAGAAGCTGTTTTTGTGATGTTGGACGAGGGGGGAGGTGAGTACCTCGGTGGTTTTTCAGGTTGGAAGCTGGACCGGCAAGGACAGAGTTAATTTATTACTGTGTTAGTTGTGGCGGTTTTTTCTGTGTGTTGTAAATGTGCTTTCTTTTATATATAGGCTAACACAGTATGGTTTGTGTTTTGTAATAAAAGCTGTGGCCTGTTTTCATCCATATTCAGTTGTCCGTGTTTTATTGGGTAAGTGGTCGTGGGTTGGTTATGGGGTGGCTTATCCCGGAGCCCTATCCCCTCTTCTTCATACATGGTTATTTTCACTATTAATATTATTTTGTACATTAGAACTAGTCGCCTGCCTTCTGCTGTAGACTTACTCTGCTACACATTACTTCCTTTATTTTATAGAAGAGGTTATAACCAAGAAAAGAACACCACACCCCTACCAGCAATTACACACAACCATAAAGCAAATTCCTGCAGAACAACAATAATATACCACAAACTAGGTTGAAGACATATTAATGACCTTTGTGTCAAAAAAAGTCAAGCAAATGTAATGCATGCATTTCTTTCAGGAGTCTAAGCCATAACTGAAATAAAGAGATGTATCATTCTTGCATCCCCACTTTGGGAAGGTTACGCTAAGCTGGAAGGCTAAAACATCACCATAAAAGAAGAGACCATATGGAAAGAATAAAATGGGTCACTTTTTGTTCTAGTATCATGAAGGAATCCAAGAGGCTTTGAGAAGAACATTGCTTGAGGCACCCAGATATTCAGATAGCTGCATCCTAATGTTAACATCAATTCATTTCATTGTAGCTCATGAGATGGGCAAGACTACGTACAAATAATAAATAAATGCTTATTTTTGTATGTGTTACAAAGCCAACATGTGTGTGTATACTAGTACAGAAGCTATCTTATCTCCGTATAATTCCCCACTTAGTAATCTTCTCTGATGTTAAGTTGTTGCTTATTGTCGCTTGTTGTTGCTGTGGACTTAAGGACAAGAAATTGATAATAGATGCTATTTTGTCCACACTAAGGCATGGCTCTGAGCTTCCTTGAGTTAAAAGTTACAAACTAAATATCTCAGTTTCACATAACACAGAGAATATATTGACCTTACTGATTTGGCATACATTTGAATTCAGTGGGTTTTCCTCTATATAATGATTGACCTATATTTTGTTCACAAAAGGCCATTATGTTTTCATCGCTGTGACACTGCACAGCCCCAGGGAGAGGTTTTGTGTGTTATTTCTGTGCACAGATGATGTATGGGTCCCTGGGATGGAGGATTTGGAGGGCAGGGTGGGCCAATGGTCCCACTCTAAATTTGCAACAAACTGAATGCCCAAGCCACGTTTACAGGGCCCAGTCAGACAGTTCCTCTGTGCTCCCAGGGCAAGGATAGGCCCTGAAAATCCTGAACGTTATCTGCTTGGGCTTGTGTTTTTGGTCTGGGGGAGCTTAGCTGGATCTGGCAGGGAGGTATAGTTAGTGGGTTTTTAGACTGGTCAGCCTGGGTCAGTAATCTTCGGAGCTAGGCTTTATTCTTAGGATTTTGTTTTGGGATTTTTGTTTTGTGCACCTGTAAATAAAAAAAGCACAGTATGCTGAAATTAAGTGTTCACGAGCATTATCACCATACCTGGGAACTTCCAGGTTCCGGCTACCCGGAGCCTTCCCTTGCGGGACGCGGCCAGGCCTGCCAACTCACGTCGGTCCAGCTGACGGTGGGCGGTCCTGCTGGCTTTGGGGCGTTCCCACTGAATTCGGGGGCTTTCCCACTGACGGCAGCGGGAAACAGCCCCATTTGATGGGAAAACGGGCAGGGAGCGGGGCGTGTCAAGACCCCGCTCCCGTGACCTGGAGGATTCAGGTCTTGACCTGGAGAACCTGGAGAACCTGGAGAAGTGGTGCTTCACCCGGCAGTCTCTGGGTCAAACCTGGAGAGTTCCCAGGTATGCTTATTACCCTTCACTGTACAAATCAAGGGCTTATTCATTTAAACAAGAGTGGACCAGAAATGTATAGGGTTCCAAGAAAAGTTATTGCCACATTTCATTTCAAACCTTGTCCATTAGCATTGCACTTAACTTTACTCTCCAGTGCGCTACCACTCTACTTCTAGTTTTTGTCCAGAAATAACACAGAAACATGTCCCGAGGGCCAATATTGCAGTATAGACATACATTATGTTTGCACAGCACAGCCTCAATAGCTAGCTGTACCTGGTACCATGTGTCTTTCTGGACAGAGCCCCAGGATAAATCATCATATCCCAGAACTGCATCCGCAAAAAGGGGAGGTCTGACCCCTGCAGTGCCCAACATAAATGCATTACTAAGTCCAATTTGGTTAAGTGGGAACGGTTCTGAAGTGCCAGAAGATGGATTCTGCCAAAAGTCGATGCTGGGACTCCAGCAAAGTTCAGTGCCTCCTGCTGAAGTCAGTGCAGGTCTGTCTCAGTGGCATCGAGGAGCTGCAGTGCAGGTAAGGGGGTGGGGAGGGTGTTTGAATGAGTATGCATGATTGAGGGAATGAATCTGTGTATGAATGAGTATATGAATGAATGAGAACGAATGAGTGTGTGTGTCATAGCATGAATGTGTAAGTGCTGGAACCTAGGCATGCCAAGTCGGCCAGTACATGCGGAAACCTGGCTAGCTGCCCCCCTTGTGTATTGATGCTGCCAGCAGTATGGGGTCTGCGCATCACTTACAGCCACCCTGTACCAGCATGTACTGGCTGACCTGGGCCCATGATAGGAGTGTGATTGCTAACAGCAATCACAGTCCCATGACGCCTAGGTTCCAGCATTACTGGTTTGGATGTGTAAGTGCTGGAACCTAGGCATGATGGGACTTTGATTGCTGTTAGCAATCACACTCCTATCATGCCAAGTCAGCCAGTACGTGCTGAAACCTAGCTAGCTGCCTCCCTTGTGTATTGATGCTGCCAGCAGTATGGGGTCTGCACATCACTTACAGCCACCCTGTACCAGCATGTACTGGTTGACTTGTGGTTGCTCTTAGCAATCACACTCCTATCATGCCAAGTCAGCCAGTACATGCTGGTACAGGGTGGCTGTCGTAATGCTAATTTTTTTTGTCCAATTGTGGTGTGTTACCTACTTTTATTAAAAATGTGAGTTTTTATTATTGTTTTTAAAGGTGGAGGATCATTTTCGGTTTTGGCTAAGTGAACCGTGAATGTTTTGGTCCAGAATTTTCATTTTGGTGCATCCCTAGAATAAATAGAACTAATTCATTTTTACTTACCCTGAATCCTGAATTTGTAGTCACAAAACTTTCTAGGTCCAGAAATTAGTGAGAGGAACAAGTAAAGAGTTTTGTGTCATTACTATTATCTTTATACGTGCTACTTATATTACAAAGGCCCATATTCTTCATCACAGTGAAAAATGCAGTGCGGACCCGGCGCAACGTATACAATTCTGATGAAGTGGCCCACTGCAGAAAAAACATGGACACCCCTATCTTACATGATGAAAGCAAAAAAATAGCCCTGGATTTAATTAATACTTTATTGCTATTTATAGGTTTACTTCTTCCCTTTGCAACTGTATTAATCTAATACACCATCACAATTTTAGTTAATTAAGATTATGCAAATAAGTTTGAATTGTTGCATGCCTTTCATTGTGTAATTAATTATCACTGGATCAACAAATTTTTTTAAAAACAAGCTTCATTCACAGCCTTGCAGAAATTCCCATGATCTCTACAGAACTAACATTTCTAGTATATAACATTAGTTGAAGTGAATAATTCAGCTACAGTATTAAAGGCTGAGAAAAGGTACAAATATCAATGCGTAGAGTAAAACAAAATGGCTGATCCTATTATGTAAATATTTCTTTTCCTTTTTAAATAAATAAAAAAAATATAGGTGTGAAAGCAGCGGTAGTCCTGATGGTCATGTTGGGATGAGGCTTCCCATCATTGGCATCAGGCTAAAGACACCTGGTTCCCGTGACATTGGTGGCAGACGTGGGATAACGTGACAGGAACTAAGGGTCTTTGGCTGACATTCCTGGCCCCAGTGCTGATGTCCTTCTTAGGTCCTATGGGAATGGTCCTACAAAGCTCCCAGGCAGCAACACACAGTCTAAAGGAGTAGAAAGCTGTATTCTGGGAAGTTTAAAGCAATTTAGCTCTCTTCAGAGACTTATTAACTTTGTCCTACCCAATAAAGCAGACAAAGAATAGTACTGACAAATCTGAGTCTTCTATACACAATGGGAAGGCAATGAATGCAATACACCTGAAGTAAACCATTGCCCTCAAGGGTGACAAAATTATGTTCTAGAAATCTAAACTTATACTTGTCTCAGTAACTCGGCCTTAAGGATTAATGAGCGAATAGATATATTTTACTTGCTTTGATTTTCTTTGCGGTTTTGCATTTTTATGCCTTTACTCCCACGTTGTAGCAGAAACAACTGCCTAGCAACAGTCTTATTCCCACTGCATATAGCTGTTTTTTCACATTACACATTTGTCCTAGTTCTGGAGTTCACGTCACGTTTTTAGTGAGGAAGCTACCGAAACTATAGGGCATGTTACTCAGTGACATAAATATTATTAGGGACACATTTTAAAGAGAAACCTTCTTTTAGTTTTAAATGATTGAAAAAAATTGAAAGAGTTGATCAGGTGGTGTAAATTGAAGAAAGCTTGTAAATGCAGAGAAAGAGGAGTAAAAACAATGAAAGCTATTAACGTGAGGCTATAGAAGGATGTAACAGTTTGATTTTGGCTTTGTGATGTGCCCTGGTGAAGTCTAGTGCAGCAAGCCCCATACCTATGTCACTGTAGATGACTACTGATGCTGAGTGCTGGGTTATGATGTCATATCTGGGGCTCAGCATGGAAGGTGCGCGCACAGACAGGGAGTACTGAAACAGAGGTCTGAAGAAACAGACCTCACGCTCCCACCACAGCCTGTGGCACAACGACTTAAAGATACACAAAGCAAAGGAAGAAAGGCAAGAGATGGGGACAAGGGGGGCAGAGGAAGAAATGTCAGAGAATGAGATAAAGGGGTGATAGAAACTAGTGAGAAAGGAGAACAAAGATAAGCAAGAGAGAAATGGGAAGGAGAGATAAAGAAAAAGGAGATAAACAGTGAACAGTATGTGCCAGTGTTAGACTGTGTGTGTGTCAGCATATAGTGCATGAGGTGAGTGTCAGTGCACAATGCTACAATGAGTGTATGTGTGTTAGTGTACAGTGCTACATTGTGTGGCGTGTCAGTGTTCAGTTTTTGAGTGTGTGTTTTTAGGGTGTGTCATTATACAGTGTTAAACTTTGATGGGTGTTAGAGCATGGTGTTAGAGTGAGTGTGTTAGTGTACAGTGTGGTGTGTGTTGGTGTACAGTGTTAGAGTGAGTGTGCATGGTGTGTCAATGTATGGTGTTAGAGTGAGTGTGTGTGTGGTATCAACATAGAGTATTGGACTGGGTGGAGTGTCCAAGAACAGTGTGTTAGTGTATGATGAGTAGAGGGCAGAGCAATCATTTTCTGTGCCAGGGTGTGATGGGCCCTGTTTACCAGACACAGCTTCTCCTGCATAGGTAGTAGTTGCTCTGCACCCTACTCTGTACAGCTCCTTCACTGCTAGACTTTAAATATATCTATGTAAAAGAATGGGGGTACAAGAGAACATTGCCTGGGGTGTCACTTAGTCTAGGACCGGCCCAGGGCACCACTAAAATTAAGGCCACAAAAATTTAGTTGAATGCAGGAGCACTCGCGGTTGACCGGGGTCATTTAACGTTGAGTGACCCGCAGGTTGTAGTGTGTAGAATAGGTTCAGGCAGGGTAGGTGACTGGCGTGTGTGTGCATCTGTATGTTAGTGTGGATGTGTTTTGCTAGATACTCCTACACTTTTGATGTCACAGAGGAGTTGTGACTAAACTGCCATTTCTTTAAATGCTATTTAAAGCAAACAAAAAAATAATACAGAGGTTTTAACACATGATTTCACTCTTTGTGAACTCATTTGTCATCACAACTGGCCTTTACATGGTAGAGCTTATTACTTAGCCCATTTAAATTAAATTATTGTTTGGCAATAGAGTGAAACACAGCATACTGTCAGCACAATCAGCACAAAATGTGTAAACCCTTTTACATAGCTACATTCTGTGGTTTCCTGTATGATTGTGAAAAGGAAATGCAAGAGTAGTAGTAGCTTCTTCAACACCTCAAACGCCACTCGCTGCTTAATAGCAATAAAAAAAAATAGATCCATTACATGGTTGCAGAGGGTACGTTAAAAAAATAAAAATAAAAAAAATCGTTAAAATCGATAATGAAAATCGTTTGTTAACGAATTTCATTATCGGTTAGTTGAATCGATTTTTATCGATTATAAAATGAGGGTTTTTTCAGAGCAATTTTTTTACATTGTATTTCCAAAGAGAGATAATTTACAAAGCAAATGGCTATTCTTATCTATCAGGATAGAGTAAGTCTTGTCAAGGGGCAGGAAGCATAGGAAGAGTAAAGTTTAAATTGATCTAGTAACAAAGAGCAAAACAAAATCTCTAGTGGTGATTGTTATATGGGTAAAGTTGCTCTGAATCATTTTTAAGTTAATTTGGAAATATGCTGTTTGATAACCGTGGGCACAGAGCTGACAATGGTCCCTTTCTTTGCTGCCCCTTATTATCTCACAAGAACATTCCACAGTAGAGTTATTGTTGGTCTTCCCCAGTGACTCGGTGATGAAAGCTGGCGAGATATCACTCCAGACAAAACAAATAGAGTGTATTGAATGTGCTAAATGTAAAATTAATGTAGTATTAAAAACATTCCTGGTACTGATGTATACCTAAACCTTACCCAAAAAGATATGGGTAAAGAATACACATTTATGAGTGTGCCAGCCTTTTTCCACCCCAGCTGCACCTGCTTTTGAGGGCTACAATTTCCATGACTCGAATCTTTCTGGTTGATAATAATGGAAGTTATAGTAAACAAAAACCCCTTTTTTAATAAAAAAAGACATTAATTGAAATTGTTTTTTTTATTGAGTGGTTGGATTTTTTGAATGTTGTGATGTCAAAGTTAACAATTGCTGCATGTTAGCACAATTGATCAAGGGGCTTCAATAGTAGCAAGCTGCATTTTGGAGTGAGCTTTCTCTATGACAGAAGTACATGACATGATCTTGTCTATACATCATCAAGCCCACCAAAGAGTAGATGATAACATTACTGCCAATAAATATTATTGCCACTTCTTGCAAGGGCTAAATAAGAAGACAGTTTTAAGGGGGAGATATGCCCACACATGAGCAGATAGCTTAGCCAAGTAATGTTTGGACCATGTGTAACACCTGTTTTGAGTTTCCAGGTGGATATTTCATAAAACACACATATCCAACCTTTTCAGCTTATCACACATAGGAAAACTTTCAAAACAGTTATACTAAAAATAACCTCTCAAACCTTGCTTCTACATCTGCTCAGAAATACACAGGCACTTTACATGACATCACTGTTAAAATCAGAACGGTGTATTTGCCTACACATGAAACAGACAAAATGTTTAGTGTCCATACTCCCCCCATGGTAAAAGGGACCTTTGCTGGACAACCATAACACAAAATACCGTGGAAAATCAGTGTGTAACTAAGTCTTAATGCTTACATTTTTGTAGGACTTTGAAACACAGCCTTAACATTCAAATTACTTTGATCTTTGAAGTTACTCAACATCATATAAGCTTTAGTTTTCTCATTGATCTCAATATTGTAATTTTAATGTGAGATAGGCTTTACTACTAAAAACATTTAAATTAATTGACATATTTATTTATAGGTTCCAATTTACCAGCATGAAACGACTATCAATAAAACTTGTGTGCTTGATCCATGATAACGGTAGGAATTGCATGAAAAGAAAGGTCAGATCTCTTAACTTAGTACTCGGATATAAAATATGGATCGTACACTCAGATAAGCCAGTCTCTGCAAAGTCAATAATGCACAAGTTGGAATGGGCTCTATATTTCAACCATGTTATGGGGTTGATCTATTAGGTAAATAAGCATATATATATATATATATAAATATATATAAATGCAGAACCTTATAAATATATAATGAACAAAATAGAACATATATATATACTTATATAATATAGTATATATACTATAATATATATTGATATAACATACAGAAACAGGGAGCAGAAATGATTGGAACTGCAGGTTTTCACTGTTTCATGCTACCTGTACATCAATTGGTTAATACAAGCAATAGATCTGCTTGTTTGTTGGCGAAACATATGGCTGGTGAAGTCACTGCACATAGCTTGCCTGCAGCCAAGACATCCGCCATATGTTAAACACAATGATTAAATACATAACATTTTCATAGCCATAGGGGTGTAAGCCTTGCACACCTTTATATCAATGAAACGGCCAAAAGCCATCCCACACTGTGATCCATCACAACAGCATTGAATTATGTAAAATCTTACTTGAGTTCTTCATTCTTCTCATCAATGTTTGCTTTCCTAAAAGTGACCGTGGCAGGAAATGTTCATGGCAGAGGTAACGACTAAAGCTTTTCGAGAGGGAAACCCACACAGACTGAAAATAGTGTCAGCTTTTTTTTTTTTTCCCCCTCTCAGTCCGCCTGACAGCTTCTGGGCTTCGCTGAAATGACTTTGAGAACAGATCCATGCTCTGACAACTGTTCTGCATGAAACTGCCAGCAGGGAAACCACACTGACATGTTACCGTCTATGCAAATCCTATTAGTATTCGTTACACGCTTTGCCCTGTTAGACTTTTGAAAGAGAAAGAAAGAAAAAGAAACAAAGAGAAAAAAGAAAGATCTAATTCTTCCTGGTTTTGTATTTGAAAATGATAAGCATTGTTTTTCCCCAAATTGTATTTTAGTAAATAAAGGTTGTAAATGTTCAGGACTTTGTTTGCGTGTCTCAGGACAAGTGATGAAAGTTGTAACCATCATTTTTGGTGGCTTGTGTAAACTTCTTATTGGCCTGTGAAGGACACTCACTACTGAATTCTGCAATTCTGTGTGTTCGACCAGGAGTGAGCATTACTTATACACTGGAGCATTCTGCCACCTCTCTACTTCAACTTGTATACACAAAAGTTTGCAAGCTGTTTTAGGGGTCGCAGTGTACTGAAGACCTGCAATCTGTGGGATCCTAAAGCAGGTAGATCCACAGTTATCATACTTGAGGTGAGAATTCTATACCACCCTGACATTATGCTACCAGATCCTAGTACCCGGAGTAATTGGATCACTATAAAGTGTACAGTTTGACGATTATCAGTATCAAGCAACCAATGAAAAAGTGTCCTGATCTCCAAATACACTGAACCAATAGAAAAGTATACTAAAGTATAACTTTTATTATGTTGCGAATAAAAACATGCATTTTATGGTAATGAAGCTAAAAATTCAAATTAGACAGGTCAAAGTATTCTAATTAGAAAATAGGGTTCCTCGATTCAATTACAACTAAAAATCTAAATCGCATCTTGGGAAGTCATACACCCTAGATGGGAGCACTTTGAAAAAGTAGTGGAGGGTGAAAAAAGTAATACTTCGCTTCCATTGCTACCAAAAGAAAAGCAAACCCAACACCTTTCTGACATGGATCAACTACGTAGAGATTTAATGATACAAAGCCGACGCTCTGAGATCCCAAAAGCTTTACATCTTTTTTCTTTGTTGGCCCAATGGCATGTATCATCTTCAAATAAAGACTCCATCCAGCGGAACATCTAACATTATAAGCCGCAATGCACATTTTTCCTGTTTGTTTTAGAGAGCTATAGAGTTCACATTACTGGCCCTTTTTGTTAACTATTTATAGCTACTGACAAGCTAGCGTGCTGGCAAACTCGGGTACGATTTGGGAATGAACTACGAGCCAAGTAGCTTGCAGATTTGTGAAATTGTGTCATGTGCTACATTCTTGCACGCTTTTGCATAAAAACATGCATGAAAACACGCAGCATAAATGGAGAAAGTTCCGGAATGTGTTGGCTGTCACCGAAGTCTTTTTCTGCCACAGTGGAAAAAGCCTGACTAGAATTGCCGAGGCGCTATTTTTACCTGATGTGTGTGAAGTAAAGTGAGGGTTGGACAAGGTGAAGATCTGTTTTCATCCTAGCTTAGTATGTGATTTTGTAACTTGATCATAGAGCAGGATTAATGGTACTTCAATATTCCAGAACAGCAATTTACAGAGCACTAGCCAGTACTAAATAGTATTATAATTGAATATCTCTAGCATCAACATTAAGTGAAATATTTGAAAGCATGTTTAAAGCATGGGTCTTGTATTACTGGGTCATGATCTTTTGCACCCAGTAATACCAGTGTTTAAATCATATCATGTGACAATGATCTAGGTTAACAGTGAATAATAAAGTTATATATATATATGTGAAACGATCAGCAAGGATTGTCAGTTGGTTACCATACTGATGTTACCACTTTCAATATATACTGTGTGTGCCGATAACCTCGAATGCAATTGAAGAGTACATTATTTTCACCAAATTAACCATATGATGGGAATACAGTACTCATCTTCATAACATCCAAACCAGTGGAGGACTGTCACCATTTGGCCTGGGAACCAAGTACAGCCAAGTAGCCCTTGGTCTCAACCACTCTAAATGAGCTCCCAGATGTAATATTTTAGCTGCCACACACACATTTCCTCTGCTACCATTGTAGGGTATTGTAACATCACACTATGTGACCCCACTTGTGAAGGATTAGAAATTATGGGGATTAAATGCTAGGGTCCTAAACTCCTTATTCCCTATCCATTATGATAAAGGTTTACTAGGAGACTGTAGTCCAAATATTGTCTCACCCTTTTGAGATCTAGAGTAGTATGTGGTCCTGCTTCCAGATGCAGGGTGCACAAAGTTTTAAAGTGGGGAAAAAAGGAGGGAGGGCTATGTGAATAAGGAATTAAAGCCTTTGCATGGATGGAGTCATCTCTGGAAGTGCACCTGAAGATTCCACGTCCCATTAAAAGGATGCAGGAGCTTCAAGTCTGTACAAAATTGGAAACAGTCATAAAGATTTCAACATAGGGGAATGGGGAAGGTTGGCAAATTCTATACAAGAACTATCCTAAAGCAAGTACTTGTAACATAAGATACCATGATTGTCAAAAAGGTCTATTTGCTAGTAAAATGACAAGAGAGAGCAGGTGTTCTCAAGGAATGGTTTTTTAGGTAATAAACAGGCAATGGATTTCAATTTACAAGTTGGACTATGTAAGAATTACCATGATGTCGGCTCACACTGTCTGCAATGTGGATCACCAATGCAGGAGTAGACGCCTATTAATCACTATTGACAATCACACGAAATGTCAATAAGGTAGCCAGACAGTAGAAATGGCAGGGCAGGCAGCTTCTCATTCGAAAATGGTAGACGAGCTGGGGTCAATGCAGACGATAGGATTAATAATCCAGGGGCTGTCCAAAGGTCAAAACTCTGTGGGTCACTGATAAAAACAAAATGGCAAAAGGACGAGGTGTCGGGAAGTGGTGTACTATACTCACACTAGGGCACTAGAAGAACCAAGCACTGATGACTGCACTTGGTGTCTTTATATAGCTTCATCCATAAGCGCTAAACTGTTATGCACGTTTCGTGGGACATATAGAACATGTTAAATAACATGCCATTTTTCTGTATTTTCTTGTTTAGAGGACCCTCATTAGTTTGGCCGTCTGCACTTTGATGTTTCATGTGCACGAGCATTAAATGGTAGGTAGAAGTGGTTGTAGGTGATTAGACTGCTGTCATGCAATACATAGGCTTTTGAGGAATGACAGGACTCTGTTTCTAGACAACTGTAGTATTTGACTAAACATTTAAACACAGTTTTAAGTAATATGGAGCATTAAGAGAAAAAAATAAATAGGGTTCTTTTACTTCTTTCAAGATGCAGCACTTATCTGGTAATACTTTAAGAGCCCCTCAGGTGAAACAGAACCTTAAAGAGCATTCATTTTGACTAGTGGTAAAAAATGATTAATCCCTTCTTCTTTGAAAACTATTTCTTTAAAGCATTGGAGGGAAATGTATGCTGTCTGTATGGCTAGATAGTCCCTCAGCTGCTGTGTAGCCTTTGCGAGGATGCGTTTGCCTTTATGTGCAGGGAGGAATTTCAGGATATTGGTGCCTTCTTAAAACAGAAATTCATTACATCTGCACTCATTCTCTATTTTTTGGGCAATAGCAAGACATGAAGAGTAGCCAAATTTAAAAAGAAAGAAGAACAAATTACCGGAGCTCAAATCCAAACCTACAAATTCAGGCTTTTTTACAGTATTTTGGCTGAAGCACATAAACTCATAATCATTGGGTTATTCATATCCTGGCTTTAAAGCACTTATCAGCAGAAGGTCAAATTGTCCCTGCCCAGATCTCTCTGCCTCTCAGTAGACCTCTGGGGGGAGCCCAAAGTACCGCAGTTCTATAGCTGAAGCTAAAGCATGAGTGCCATTTAAGCCATTCAGTAATGTACATCAGCCACGTTTTAAAATGTGTTGCAAACTGTGCTAGATGTATATTCTAAATCACTTCTGCTGATACCTAGGAACTTTGTCGGGTTGACTACACATAGCCCTCCACTCTCAGAGATGTGACCTAAATCCTGGGACCAGGCGAGCCACAGATGTAGGTTCTGAGCAAGCCCCAGTTAGACTTTAGAGACGGGGCTAAGAGTAGGTGGGAATGGGCAGAGAGTGGCTAGAATCTGAACAGGAAGTGGGTGGAGATTGTCTTCTTTCACCCAGGGCTCTGGGTAAGAAATTTCAAACATGTGATATAAAAAACTTCTGATCTCCTTTTGTTTGACAGGCCATATAAGACTTTGCGTCTTTCCTGAGCCTTTCATTTGGCACCAGTGTGTGTGGGGTGGTAGGTGGGTTGGTAATATGTAGTTCTTTCCAGTTCAAATTTTTTGTACAGTACGTACAAGTTGAATCTGGCAATCTGGGTCAGGTAAATGGCAACCTTTTGTACCACGTTTTGGTTTTACCCAACACTAGGTATGGCTGTACACACTGATTGAAAAGGTCTACTCCTCCCATGTTTCTATTGTAGTCAATAATGCAATGATTTTAGGACCAGTGCATCCCCTCTCTCCTCTCACATTGACAGACACCACACATTCACCATTATGGATTCTGTGACCACAGGCTAGGGTGTCAAAAGCGGTCTACCGAGACGTAAAGGCAAAAGGAAGACCCACGCTATTTTTCCACTTGTGCCAACTGAGTCAAGACAGCCAGGGGGATATAGGTGACTGTTATTTCCTTTGTTATATCTACACCACTGTGTGGGGATATACTCCCTGAAATGCAGTCAGCCCTTGAACAAGGAACTCATCAATGCAGACATTCTGTTTGGGGGTTTAAATTTCAGGAAACGTATTATAAAATAAATTCATAATGGGCCTTAATTTTATACAGTCTGTCAACTTGTGGGTCACCTTGTGGGGGGCATCGATTATTAAATCCGGGAATATCAGTCTCCAACATATTTGGGGCTACCCTACAGGTCAGGCACAGGATCCATACATCTCATTTTAAGACGTGGACCCTGGGCACCAGTAACATCTTACAACTCAGATGGAGGAGAGAGCATCTGGTTTATCAGTTATGTGATCGCTGTAATTGGTCATCACAGCAATCACAAGACTCTACTGGTCGCTGATTGGTTCTCACGGGACTGCCTCAGATGTGAGGCCGACCCCTGAAGCGAGAACTAGCCAGATATGGTAAGCATCAGAGCACACCGCTGTAATTTCCTTTGGATATACCAGTGTATCCATATTGACATCTTGTGTTGCCTTTTGTTGACTTACAGATATGTCCATACGGTAGCAAAGGGCTTAAATACTTGTTTGCATCATGTATAGTTCATCAGCGTAATCTGTCAAGAACCCATTTACAATACATTGTTCAGGGCCAACCAAACTCTTCTTGCTGGAGGGATTTGGTGGAGCTGACCATTTGTAAGTCACAGGACTATCAGAGACCTGTTACAACACAATACAAATACAAGCCCAATCAAGTATACTATGGGGTGGTTTTAAAATATAGTATATATATATATTATATATATATATATATATATATAACCTTTTGATCACGGAGCTACACACATTGCTCTGTAGTTTTCATATAAAGTGTAGCCCTGCAAGCACATTGCACATCAAACATGTACTCTGGCTGTATTTTTAAGGTTTTTGGTGCTGGTTTATGTTTGCAAAATTCCTTTTGCCTTGTGTAACTGAGCTGTTTGATTTTATAGATTGTTCAAGGCTGCTCACAATCTTCTAATTCCAGAAATGCTGAAATATAATTCACTGCTATTGGCTTATTTCGACGAACTTTACTAACCCTTTTGTTTGTTAACTCTTATATTCAGTGCCTCAGTGGAACTCAATTTCTTCTGTCTCTTTGTGGTACGTTTCAGTATTAAGCGTATATTCATTTGTACTTTCTTCGTTTTCATCTCCTGGGATCTTTGTCTAACCACTTACAGCCAAACCGGCACCGTGTTTGTGGGGAAATTGTCTTATTCATAAGGAACACAAGCCCAGCTCCTGCTGTTAGATTTAAACCTTTAGTATTCCAGCATTATGACAATACCCAGTTACTTACACACACATTGTACAGTATTACAGAGTAATGATGGTAAGGGCACTTGCTCACCTAATCCTGCTGCCTTCACCTGCAATATATCTCTTAAATGTGCCCTTTTCTGATACAAGACACTACTAAAGTACCACTTCACCTTACACTCACTGGCCACTTTATTAGGTACACCTTTCTAGTACCAGGTTGGACCCCCTTTTGCCTTTATAACTGCCTTAATTCTTTGTGGCATACTTTCTACAAGGTGCTGGAAATATTCCTCAGAGACTTTGGTCCATATGGACATGATGGCATCACACAGTTGCTGCAGATTTGTCAGCTGCACATCCATGATGTGAATCTCCTGTCATAAAGGGATGGACAAGGCCAGCGACAATACTTAGGTAGGCTGTCGTGTTTAAACAATGTTCAATTTGTGCTAAGGGGCCCAAAGTGTGCCATGTAAATGCCCCCCACACCATTACACCACCACCATGAACTGTTGATACAAGGCAGGATAGATCCATACTTTCATGTTGTTTACACCAAATTCTGACCCTGCCATCTGAATGACACACCTGGAATCGAGACTCATCAGACCAGGCAATGTTCTTTCAGTCTTCTATTGTCCAATTTTGGTGAGCCTGTGCGAATTGTAGCCTCAGTTTCCTGTTCTTAGCTGACAGGAGTGGCATCCGGTGAGGTCTTCTGCTGCTGTAGCCTATCTGCTTCAAGGTTCAACGTGTTGTGCATTCAGAGATGGTATTCTGCATACCTTGGTTGTAACGAGTAGTTATTTGAGTTACTGTTGCCTTTCTATCATCTTGATCCAGTCTGCTCATTCTCCTCTGACATCCTCAAAGCATTTTCGTCCACATAACTGCTGCTCACTGGATATCTTCTCTTTTTCAGACCATTCTCTGTAAACCCTAGAGATGGTTGTGCATGAAAATCCCAGTAGATCAGCAGTTTATAAAATTCTCAGACCAGCCCTTCTGGCACCAACAACCATGCCACGTTCAAAGTCTCTTAAATCACTTTCTTCCCCATTCTTCAGCAAGTTGTCTTGACCACGTCTACATGCCTAAATGCATTGAGTTGCTGCCATGTGATTGGCTGATTAGCTATTTGTGTTAACAAGAACTTGAACAGGTGTACCTAATAAAGTGGACAGTGATTGGATAATATCCCATTGCAACGCCTTACTAATCATTCCCCCTCTCCCGCCTTTCACCATTCAATTTCCCTTGGAACACTGATGCCAAACTATCCAAATTCTCAGCTACGCAAGTCCCTCCATTGGCTCCCCATAATATCCGGAATTAAATCTAAACTTCAGATCTCGACCTACAGCATCCTAAGCAACCGTGCCCTCTATGCCCGCATTCTTATCTCCATATACTCTCCTAACTGATCTCCTCGCTCCTTTTTTTTTTTTACCATTATCACATCTTCCTGCTTGTGTATCAAGGATTTTACTTGCACTGTACCTATATTTTGGAATTCCTTACCCTGTTCTGTAAGCTAAGAGCACGGGCCTCTTCAGTTTTAATGTAACCGTTTCACTCTACCCTATTTGCAAAAGCTAGCCAGAATCTGTTGGTGCTCTGTAAATGTAATGCCCTTTGTCTGTGATTAGAATCCCAAACTTTCTTTTAATTCATATGTGTTGACCTAACTTGTTGCATAAACATAAAATATTTGTCCGTTTTAAATGAAAATTTGCAAACTTTTATAACTAAATGTTAAATCGAAGGATTAATACTGAATAGCGTTGAACATTAGTGCAGGCTATAAAAACTGCAAAGCTTTTATGACCGTGTTCGTTTATTTGTTGTAATGATCTATATTTTGGGGCTGAATGTGTTTACAGACTGTTTCATCAAGAAACCTCTGAAAAACCAAGCCAAATATCTTCTGAAACTGCCCCTTTCAATTGTGACTGATTGACTGATTTAAGTGGCCCAGATGTGTATCCTTGTTTGTATAACTCCGACAATCCTAGGAAAGAATTTAGGATGTCTTTACTCTTGGGTGACCTAGCTATTAGCTATTTTTCCAATCCATACCAGGGAGATTAAAGTCCTTAAAATGATAACTTCACCTTTCATTGATGTCTTAATTATTTCAACTAGCAAATGATCAAAGTCCTCTGCTCCCCCAGGCGCTCTGTATAATCACAAGTATGTGAGAAGCGACTTCTCCAAATGCTCGTATTACATGTATTCTGGTAATCATTTGCTCATTGTACCAAGTCTCAGTAATCATCAATAAATACATATTCTTACTTGTTACTAATTCAGTAAATTCAGCAAACTTGTTTCCTAAACTAGTTTCTTCTATTACAGATTTTGATGTCTGCAGGTATCTAACATTCTTCATTCATACTGTAAACATTGTTTATTTGGCCAGGGGATAATAAAAAAGAGTGGTAATACATGGTCTAGTGGTAAGTAACCAATGTTAATCCGAACACGGCACAATATTTCACCATTAATGACATTGTATGAGTAAATCTGCTTGCAGCTAGATTGTTTGTGTATGTATTCAGTCTCCAAATATATTACTTATATGAATTGATCAACATGATGGCTCAGGGCGTATTGAATATTTTTCATGTGAGAGCTAGAGAACAAGGACTAATGTCCTCACGCCCGTAATAACACAAAGCAGTAAGAGGGGAAAAAGTGGAACATATGATTCAGGAACAATAGATAACGCTTGTGGCAGTTTAACATCTGGCATGTCACTGATGTAACAAAAGAAAATTTTTCCTTATAGATCTAGAGTAGAAAGAAACATTGCACAGCCTAAAGGCTATTATTTCAGTTTTACGGGGGTAATAATATACCGGAAACATTCACTGGTTTCTACAGCAGCCTTTGGTTTGAACTTCTCATAATAATATTTCATAGACATTGATCTAAAGTTACAAATACAAAAACAACAGATTACCAAAGCACAGGAAAAATACACTAAAACATGTCCTTATTTCCATTAGATAGCTAGCAACTTTGGAACTGCCCTGAGACACTGAATACCTGTAGGTCGTCTAAGGGTAAGATCCATATCAGGAGAAAACACCCCATGGTCCAACTGGATTAGAAGTTTGGATTAAGATTTGAAATCATCTTTGTTTAACTGCTTTAAGTGGGCGCTTATAATGTTGAACTTGAATCATCACTTTAAACAACATCAGCTCAACTTTTACGCATCTAAGCACTTTGTGACATAGTCCATAAACCTAAGTATAGCATAGCTGAAAAAGCAAACAGAAAATGAATTAAGCCCTGACTTGCTCCTTTGGGTCCCATTATTTTTATTTTATATGGTCCAATCTAGTATCTTTAGTTTTATATGGAATGCTAAGAAACCAAGACTAAGTTTAAAGATCTTGGCCAAAACATCTTACCAAAGGAGGTTGGGCTATGCTCTTATTTATCAATATCATGAGGCTTGGTACAAAACTGAACCCTAGGCCTGTAATGTTAGTTCGTACCCTATATTTGGATTAAGATTGGATTGCTTTTTTCCATAATTAAAAATCTAATTTTAGGTCAAATTCTGGGATCCTCTGAGAAGAAAAAAAAAAAGTTTGGGATGCAAACAGTGATCGCCTCTAAGATCAAGATCTTAGAATACAATATTGATGACATCTCTCTAAAGGGTGGTATAATCAAAATACCTTGTATGTTAAAGATGTCATCATGGGGGGTAAAATGAAACCGTTTTTGCCCAAATCTCACAGAAAAGAACTGTTTCACTATCTGCACATTAACAATTTTATGATTAAACATTTATATAAAAGATAGAGAGACATAAAAACTCATGAAGCCATGTTTGGAAACAAAAATAGTAAATAGTGTAATATTAAAATGTTTAGAACCGATTAAACTGGAGACAGGAATATACGCTTTGCTGTATTAAGCAAATGGGAAGGAAGAAGAACTATAAGATAAACGTATCTATATTGGATTGGGTAAATGCACACAGGAAGGTAAAGGAAACTCTACGTTGCTTGAATTTTATAGAAAATCAATTTAGGGCAGTGAATAGATGGTGTTTGGTCACATCACAAAGAAACAAAATGTACTCACAATGCTCACCTGTTTGTTGATGATGTCATGCAGGCGAGGGATCATTTCTTCAAAGTTGGTGGACCTGCAAAGAGGTGGATAATTGTGTATAATTTGTCAGGAGATTTTGCCATTTTGACCTGAAAAAGGTGTCATTGTTACATTTAATCTGTCAACAGATTCCATTTAAACAACAGTACCTTGCTATACACTGTATGGTTGTGGCAAAAAGTGTAATTGTCCGGAACTGGAAACAATCCTCCAAATATAATTTTCTGCAACTGAAAAACCCATTGATGTACCAAGTTGTTATGGTAAAGAGGTATACACTGGGCCGTATCGGACTCAAATCAAATTCATACTATTGGTGAGGAGTGGGTTAAGGCAATAGAGTATGTATAGCTGTTCATCTCCCTGCTCATAAGAAATCCATCAAGAAGTACAAAAAGCATAAAAAAGTATATCATACATAAGAACAGGTAATTGGTAACTTTTTGGTTTTTAATTTTCTATGTCTTGAAGATTCAACTTTATTTAATATAGGGAGATATTTTGTTCTTTTATTTGTATAATGCCCATGTAAATAAAAAAATAAATTAAAATATCTTTATGATACTTCAACTTCACGATCAGCAAACCGCTCACAACATATTAAGCCAAATGTGTTAAGTCGACAAACATGCAAAACATTAATCCATATCTAGTCACCAAGTGCATACAGAAGGGGCCATTCTGATTCATGATACAGGTAACAGGAGAGTCCCCGAAGAAACGATGTAGTCAGCATACATTATTAATTATCTCTAAGGAGACTAGCAGGAAGCAGAAAGCACTTAATCTTCTGCTTACTTCATCCTTTCACTGAAAGAGATTGTCATAAAATAAGCTAACTATGTAAGGGAAGGAAATATAATTTAAGTTTTCATTTCCAGTGTTTAATAATGATTTTGGATGCTATTACAGGTATTATTTTATCTTAAGCGTGAAGCAGAATTGCAACCACATATATTGTTAACTTCCTTTCTCTAACATTTAGTGGGGTTTATTTCTTTAAATTCTACTTCAGGTGAGGAGTTTAAAAAAATTTAACAAATAATGGAAGAACAAGATTTTGTTAGGAATGACAACTTTTTATTAATTAGAACCACACATTATATTAAGTCCCATTTAGACAATTGCACAGGTTTGGCTGCAATTTCAGATAATCTAAACTATAACAGAATACTGGTTACAGATTTTATTGGCGGTTAAACTAGTGATTGGCAGAAGGTGGAAAGGAAATGATGTAATAGAATCAACAACAGTAATGAATCAAACCCACCACCAATGCACCATCCAGCTCAGGAAGCAAAATCTGGGTCATGGGAGTGTTGTTTAGGCGCGCCCAGTTTCTCTCCCACCTCCATACAATTTAAGGTTTTTGGGGCTATCCAGGTCCATGTAAGCAGCTAACTCCATCCACACGTCAAATGTCCCCTCCACATATCATAAGTTGCGCTCCAAAGAATGTTCTCAGGCAAGGGTATAGGTATGAGTAGTCAGTGGGGTACCTGGCATTGTGTGTTTAGTTAGCTAGTGTTAGGTGTTCTTCCTTTGCCCGTGTATTGGCAAACAGACCTAAATTTGCAGCTTTTTGGCAGAATGTGGCCTCCATATGGGTCATTAGACACCATTTGTGGCTGATTATGTTATACCTTTATGGCTACCATAAGCGACAACTTTGCTGCAGTATTCTGCGTTCCAGAAGTCTTCGGGTTGGACATGAAGATGCTAAAGAGTGCCATGTGTGTACCGTGTAGGTAGGTATTCTACTCAAAGCTACAGGTATGTAAAATAATATTGTTTAAAATGACATGGTAAAACATTAAGTATACATTATTTACATACACAAAAACTGAGCAGTGATGAGTTCCCTTTAAGTAAAGGAGTGTGCGCTAGCTAACTCAATATTGTACTTTTTAGTTGTGATGTTAACATAGTTCATTAAAACACACCATTTATATAATTTGTTTCCATGTAAAAAGCAGGTTCAAATTATTTTTTCCTGGAAGATAACCTAATACAAGAGTGAAAGAGGAGCCTCACACTTACCTTTATTGTTCGGGCCACTCTTTCCGCAATTTTTTTTTTTTGCACTGGGGCGTGTGGACAATCAGATGTACCCTACGGATCTGTTTTTCATGATGGTTGTAACATTACCTCCCTCTCCCTTTTTATTTTTATTATCGATATAAAGCCTGATATTGTAGAAACAATCATTTACATGAACCTCCCCCAAACTAACGAGTCATGAAAGGGCCTTCCATCTTGTGATCATACATCCTAAAAAACTGGATTAATAAACATACCTACTCAGACACAAAACTCAGCTAAAAATTACCACATCATTTACTTGATACTTAAGAAGAGGACCATCCCAGCCCAATATATTGTATATTAAAAAAGTCTTCGAGGCAAACACTACTATGGGTGTTCATTCTCAATTGAATGTTACACTGCTTGTCCCATCAAGAACTATGACATCACATCCTTCTGAGCATTAAGCCTTTACCCATGAGAGAATACAGAGAGAATACAGAGAGAATACAATTTGTGTCAATATATGAAGTTATTTAGAAACCACTAAGAATCTTACATCAGTGGGCATTTCGCTGTCATCGTGGGAAACACCCCCATTTAAAGGGAAGATGGGCAGGGAATGGAGCATGTCTGGACCACGCTCCTGTGACCCAGAGGATTCTGGTGTTGACCTGGAGAAGTGCTTCTCCCAGAGTTTTCCGAGCCATGACAAAAGAATATGAAAGCTATCATCAAATACTCACAATTCATGGAACTATGTCATCATGCCAAAGGCAATCTTATTAAAACCTGGATACATTTATTTAATTTGTGCCAAGTAAGTTTTGAAATGGTAAAACACAGGAAATGTGTAACAATCTAACGCTGAATACTGTAAAATCCTCTATACTTAACCTTTACGCAACAAAAAATAAAAAGTTACACATAGGTTGCTATGGAAACCTGATCAATTAGTCTCCTCTTGCATTGTTTCCATTGCAGCTACATCTACAGTGTTTGTCATTTCTTAACATAACACTCATTTTCTATGGATTGTTACAACTGCTTATATTGGTGATGTAAGAATAATCTGAATGGCCTGATTATAGGTTGTTCAGATTCCTAGTCATACTGCCTTAGAGCTTATATGTTTTAACTTGATATTTAATATTGATTTCCCTTTTCATGGCTAGTATACTCACACACACACATTGTTGTTGTTTTTTTTCAAGGATAGATAGGACTTTCTTTTGATACTGTTTTATTATGTTTAGTGCATCAATAATATATTAAACCATAGGGCGAATAATAATAAAAAAAACATGTACCATAATACCCTACACACACATATTGTTTTAATTCAACTCATTTTTTGGTTGGGGCAATAAGGTTGGGGCAATAAGGGGCAATATATATCCCTCTCAGGGATATATAGACCTTAAGGACCACTTGTAACCAGTTGTTAATCCTTAAGATGCTATGGTAACATCCCTGGGGTCTATTTATTTTTTATTTTGGTTTGATTGTTGAAAAATAATTTCCCTCTTTCTTTGCATTACTGATAGCTGTACCAATGACAATTAACATTGGGATTTTTTTTTTAATTAGTTTGCATATAATGTTTTATTCTTATAAATGATTGCACAAACAAGTCTCAACAAATGTCAAATGAATGAATCTATGAATTGTTTTGGGGTATGGATTCGCTGTATTACTCACTCTTCATTCGAGTTCGTCTGACTTGATTGGAGACTGCTGGATGCTTTCTCAGGAAGCCAAGAAATTAAGATCTCAGACCTTCAAATACAAGCATCCCGGGTCACAGGGCGATAAGCTTAAGGAACAGGCCAGTTCGTGGCTGACACCTATAGCTTTGTTGTCATAGGCGTGAGATGTAAAAGGCACGCAGTTGCATTATTCCTATTGAATGATTTCAGTTGGAAAGCGGTTGCATTTTTCAAACAGTTGCTGCAAGCTTGTATTTTTAACCCTTTCATGACAAATGCATTGTTTTTAATGGGTTTAAGGACAACCCATTGTCCTTAAGGGGTTAACTGCTGTATTCACCGCTTTGTTGTGTCTATTTTGTCTCATAGTCAACCAAACATTTAACTTCAACATTATTTTATACAACTTGAATACAACTACAGAAACACAGCATAATTTTGGTCAGTTTTTACATTTCTTCTAGCATTTGCATAACATCTTCACAACCGGTATTCTGAGTTTAAACATATAACTTGATTTCCTTATTTAATATAAAGTCATTTTGGCAAAACCACAAAATACTTTTCTCCTTGATGTAGGGCATGATAAACATTCTGCTACAAGGGCAAATGATCAGTAATCAGAGCTGTCTCTTTATAACTGAATAATTTTAAATGTAGGTAACAGATGACATTTCAGTGTTCAGCAGATTGAGTCGGAATATACTTCCTAATGTACAGTTTTAAGAATACATCAACAATAAGTTTACATTAGAATTACTAACCTTTATCAGCAATACAAAAACACACTTATCCCAGACATGTGCACAGACACACTGTATATATGTATATATGTACTAACTGAATAATTTATATATATATAATATATTATAAAATTTACTATTACAAGGCCAATTTCCTCTTCGCTTTAAATGTATTCTTTCAGCATAATCAGTCATTGACAAACTAACCTTCTAGCAAGTTACAATCAGTCAGATGGAAGAATAGATTTTACTTGCTTAGGTGCTCTTCACCCTTAGGACACAGCATTTGATCAGATTCACGGCAGTAACGTCTTTAACACAGTCCCAAAATGCATAAAAAGGTTAGGAGAGCTCTCTGCTGGTATCCCATTGTGACATATACAGTGTAACTAGTTCCCTCTCCACATTTAACTGACTGTTAACATTATTCACAATTACTGATCACAAACGTGCAACCCATTTTTTATTTCACATATATTTTGCTATGAGGATTTATATTAAAGCATATTAAAAAATAGAAGACAATTCCAAAATAATACGCAACAACAGAGCTCAATACATGATATATATATATGAAAAATCACACATTTTTGGTCAAGTGCTCTCAGAAAGAAGTAATATAAAATGTAAACGAGCAATGTAGACCAGTACTGCCACCTAATGTTCTTGAGACAGTAATACATCTAATTTGCCAGCTAGCTGCTGATGCTGGAAATTTCTGGGTCTGTATGAATCACAAATACTTTACTGGAATGTAGCAGTCATGGGGGTAAGCGCTTGTTTCCTTTTATTTCAGCCTCCCAATCAAAGTCTAAGGTTTCATCATCCAGCTCTGAGGTTGAAAACAGGGATTTACTTGTTATTGGAGGTTTGGAAGGGACAGGGTCCAGTTCAAAACACTTCCTTTTGTGAACCGGACCACTGGATGCCGACGGCAACTGAGTTTCCTTATTGCAGACAACAGAAGGTGGTTCTCGGGTTTCATTTTCCACTAGTGCGGAGAAAGAAAATTTTGCCAACTTGGCAAGTGTACTAGAAGAGATTTTCCTTTGGTCGGGCTGTTCAGTCACTTTCTTTTCCTCACATTTATTCACTTGAGGTGACACTACAGTGCTTAGGGAAACATTTCTATGCTGGTGTGATTCCAGCTTAAGCACAGTCTCTGGACACTCACTCTGTCTTGCGCTGTTAAGACCAGCACTTGCACTTGTTTTGCCCTCACTGCTTGGCACATTAACTAACTTTCTAAGCTTTGTTGCAGGAGCTTCATTTTGTTTTAGATTACTACTTGCCTCACATAATCTGCTTCCATCAATATTATTGTGTGTAACAGCAGATAGATGTTCAGATTCCTCTTCAGGAGAAAGCACAAGCTTTGACCTGTGTTTGAATGAAAACTTGGATAGCTGAGCAAGTCGAGTACTTGTCTCTGGGTCCAGCAAACCCTCACTGTCTTTGTTTTGCTCTGATTGCACCAAATTTCTTTTTCTTCCCCGAGAAGCAGCTGGAGTACTATGCATAGGGCCAATAGCTGAAGAAGAGACCTCCTCTGAAATACCTCCAGAGTCATACTGGTTTAGATTATTACTTTTCAAAGGTGTCAATTTAGCATTTTCCACAGCCAGTGAATATTTATTGAGTTTTTGCCACTTCTTAGAAACATGCTCTGTCACTACCACATCTGGCAAATCGCTTGCTTTACTGGACCCTTTCCTTGAAACTAAACTTTTCACATGTTCTGTACCGTCTACAACCCCTCTGTTATTCACCTTTCCCAGTTTTGTTACACATTCTAGCTGGGGAGGTGGTTGAGGTTTTGGAACTGAAAGGTCTTCGGCAGCTTTACGAATGGGAGACAGTTGAATGGTTTGCTGGGAAGACTGAAGGGAATCAAACCACCCCAAACTGTTACCATCATTGGAATATTTTGAACAGTTATCTGATGGGCTTCTACCAACTGTCTTTTCAATGTCAGCAGAGCATGGACTCTTTTGGAAGTCTTCTTCAATCAAAGGTTTTACATTTTTTCTAGGTGTCTGCTCAATACTTTCAGTGCTCCTGGGCATCTGGCACACCGTTGGGACTTCTACACTGGTTTTGTCTGAGGAAGGAAAAACATTCCCCCTTAATGTTATGTTGTTGCTTGAAGTTTCTGGCTGTGCATTTTCATCATTTGGTCTCTTATCCTCAAAGGAGTTGCTAGAGGAGTTTTCCAGAAGCTGAGCCTGACAGGAGTCTTGGTTTTGCTGCCTGTGGAGAAGAGATATATTTTTTTAGTTCCTCAAAAAAACACCAAAAAAGTTCAGGTTTGTAAATTTTCAAAATTCAGGGGCATAAGTGGGGGAAAGATTAGAAGTAATGTGAATTGTTCAGCGTGCATTTGCAAGCCTACTTTTTTAATGTATTCTGCTACTTATTGATTACATACGTAAGCTTGAAAAGCAACTGTCCTCGCATTGTATCTAAATTAAGCTTTTTTTTTTTTTTTAAACAATTAAGGCAACCTGATTGAATTTAGTTAAAGACAAAGCATATAGATGATACACAAGGTACATTGCAATGCAATGTATAACACAACCATTGACAGCCTTACTAATCATATACGGACAAATAATTTGTGTAAGTCAATAATTGAACTAACACAACTGAGATGTGTAGGGAGTAAGGTGAAACGGAAGGTGAGAAAAGTCCAAGTGCTAAGGTGGCCAGGAGAAGAAGTGATATTTTACCACTCATTACCAAACATATTTACCATTCCAGTCTCTGTAGCTCCTGTCTCAACAAGTTGTGGAGACCAAGCTTGTCCAGGAGAAGTTCACACTGCATCTGATACTGCTCCTGGGGGTTGTCTGGAAATGAGGTATGCAGCGCATTCACCCCACCAAGTAAAGCTCCACCCTAGATTAGAAATACAGGAGCATTAAGTAGAGAAAACCTCAGCGAACAAGAGTTTCCACACACACCACTACTTACCTGCATGGAGGACTCCATCACTGACACAACTGTTATTGCATCTTCCACGGTCACCGTATCTCTGTACATCAATCGTGCGTGAGCTGCGGAAAGGAGAGTGCCTTAAGATGTTAAAAAGTAACTTATTGCACAGGCTACAAAATCAAGTTTATATTTTATACTAAGATCATATAAAATTATTACAAGACACATTTCTGGTGGGTTCAAGAAACTTTCACTGGGTTTGTCATACAGCCATATAGTCAATAGCTGTAATAGTGCTAAAGTGTAATAAAACAAAGTGTCACCAATAATGTGAACCAAATGAAAAGAAGAAGTGAAAAAATATAATAATAAATATCTCCTACACAGTCGGCAGCTCCCAAACGATAAACACTCCTCACAAATGTTCAAGACAAGAAAGACTTCACAAAATTTTTGATGAGCTTCCCATACTGCTACACTTGTGAGTGCACTGCACATATACACTGTTAAGTGTACATTTTTTACTGCACTATTATTGTTGTTTTTTTTTCTTTCTACATGTACTTGCGCCCCAATTTTGTGAAGTCTTTATAGTGCTAAAGTGAGCAGAACTATACAACCATAGGCTCATGAGCATAGGGGTTAAGTTTACACTGCTGGAGATGCGGATCGGGCTCTTATGTTCACCTTTGGTGGACATGTACAGATATATTCCCATATTGGGAGAAGGTTTCTCACGTGGTTCGGGAGGTTGATGACCCTGACTTTCTCTTACAATACACCTCATGAATGCTGCTAAGGTGGTCATCCCACCTTGTGGTGACCAATGTGATTTATAGTTCTTGTCTTATAGCTTCCTCCATCCACCCACACAGAACTTTTAATTTGGACTACAGGTGTAGTGAAATCTTACCTTCTGCAAGGCGTATCAAACTCTCTAGGAGGCGGATGGTGGTCCGTGCTGCATTCCGGCAGTCACTCTGTCTTTGAAGCTGATAATAGCGCATCAGGATCATGTTGGCTCCATCCGACATTTTGGGTTGAAGGTTCTTCACAACACAAAAATAGGTTTTCATTTTTTCCATGCTCCAGAGCTTATCAGATTTGCGAGGGCAGCCTGAAAGGAGCTAAACCTGTTAGTCTTTCATTGCCTGACTAGCAGCACTAGTCAGCTGTAACCTGCCAGAAAACCATTTAAGCTATTCATGATTATTCACCATAGTGTAACTACACACTTTGTACTGATATATAAAATTACTGGATTACAGGCAGCTTATGCTGAACCGGGAAACAAAGGAATATAGATATTACATTAACATGTTGATGTTTAAAATGGCTCTGTAAAGAAACATGTTTGTCAATTAAATGCAAAATAAAATAGCATTTACGAAATGAGTTTAGTCTATGTGCAAGGTCTTTTACTCTTCTTGTTATTAAATCCCTTAAGGACAATGGGCAGTCCTTAAACCCATTGAAAACAATGCATTTTGAGCACGTACATGTACCGGCTTTGTCATTAAGGGGTTAAACCTTTTACATAATAGCTAATTTAATCACTATAGAATGGGCATTGCTTAATGACTTTTGTCTCTTAATGACTTGCGTCCCCACATTACCAGCCATTCTCTTGTGTTGAGAAACATTGACATAGACATGTACCATAGATACTCATACGGATGCATTTGAAATGAAATGGTAATTCTGGTGGATAAAAACCACAAAGGCCAATGTTGCTTTGACAAAGGGATGTGAATAATCAAACGCTTCTTAACAGTTGTAGCAGTACAAAGCCAATGGGAAAAAGGTGTAGCTCATGATTCCCCTGCTCCTAAATGAAGACACTGAAACAAGAGCTTTCATTTCCAAAGTTACTGAATCTTTCATTGTAAAAAGGCAAGAATCCAATTTCAAGAGTTACAGTAGGTTTTTTTTCAGCTCAAAGTCTGCATTGCTTCATGGCAGAAAGGAAGGGGGGAGGAGGGAGGGGGCTTGTTACCTTTATTTTCCAATATGAAAGAAGAAATAATGCGGTCCCAGTCTTCATTTTTTGTGTCTAATAATACCAGAACTAGGTCAAACCGACTTAGGAGAGGACTGGCAAGAGCCACATTAACAGAGATGGATTCTTCAGGGTCATACTGTCCTTTGGGATTGGTTGCAGCCAGGATTGTTGTTCTGGTGTTCAGTTTACACACCAACCTAAAAATGAAAGAGATGAGTTAGGATTTTACTCTGTACTGCAGTAATAAGCTTGACACATGCCAATAGGAATGCTAAGGCCAGCTAACAGAGAAGTTTGTTTGCAGACTTATGTGACAGCTTTCAGAAGACCAAAATATTGAGTACGGTGAACTCACATACCTTTTCAGGACCTTTGTCTTTTTGTTTAGATTTATAGGACTGTGCTATTAGTAGAGGGCCATAACAGCCTATATTTCAGCTAAAGTTAGGACACTGAATTAAAATATATACAACAGATAAATCACTGTGTAAATTGCTGACTATACATGCATACATATATACAAAAAAGTCTAAATTTATTTTTTTATGCAGAATTGCTATATATATTAATATTCTATTCACACATTGTATGCTTTGAAATTATTAAAACTCTTGTGACAGTATGAACTTTGTTCAAAAAGTAACATCCCAACACACATGTGAGTTGTAGTTGTTTTACACCCAATATTACTTTACTTAGTATGGCCCTGAAATTGCTCCTTCAAGTTCCCACCTGTTTCCCTTGGCTTTGGAAAAAGGACATCAGATGAAATACTTTTGTGATTATGTCAAAGTAAGCTCAGTAAAGCAATTTGAGGACAAATTGTTCTTTCCCAGAACTAAGGTAAAGCTAAGTTAATGGGCAGGCTAGACTATGAAAAGACCAGTATGTCAAGCGAACAGCAGGGTTGGCTGCTGGCATCAGGAGTCGTGAATAGGCAAGTTATTTCTAGTATGGACCATAATAAATGGGTTAATCTCTAAGGGAAAGCATTTTACTCTATGGGTAAACTAAGGGTCACTAGAAAACACAAACTTATAGTTTTCTAGTCATAGGAATGCAGAATATATTGCTTCCCACAAAATAAGATGAGATCCAGCTAAGGCCCTCATATAAATTACATAATTTTCCATGAGACTATAAACACTTTGTCTGAAGGAGAATCTCCTTTATGTACTTTAAGGAAACATCTCTAGCATGGGCTCTCTCTCTAATTCCTCTTCCCCCTTCTGACCACCACTTCCTATACTGCGCTCACCTTGTCTCCTACTCCTTCCATACCTCCCCCAAAAACCTCACCTAATCAGGGACCTTAGCTCTTTCACTGCTCAACTGACATACTCCCTCTCCTCTCTCCCATCTGTCCTAACCATACTGCGTCTCTCTAATAGATTTGAAACTCTCAGATATGAGATATCAGCACTACCCCGCCCTTTGACTCCTCATCCTATTCAGTGAACTAATTTTCACTACATTTAAAGTAGACGCACATTCTCTCCTGTCACAGAAGATGAGGTTCATGCTATTCTTCTTTCCTTCTGTCCAACCACATGTCACCTTTATTCGATCCCTTCTTGCCTTACCCAGTCTCTCTCATCTGTGTTGTTCCCTACACTGGCTCATATCTCCAACCTTTCCCTCTCTACGGGATCTGTCCCATACTCCTTCAACTTGATCTTTCTGCTGCTTTTGACACCATGGACCTCCCCCTTCACGATCCTGGTCTGCGTGACACTGCTATGTCCTGGTTCACATCTTACCTTTCTGATCGTCCCTGCAACATCTCCCACTCAAGTAACACTTCCCCTTCCTTTTTCAGGCTCAGTTCTAGGAACTCTTCTGTCCTCTCTTTACACTATGCAGACAACACCCAGATCTACCTATCTTCTATCTTATGATCTCTGTCTTACACCATATAATTAACTGCCTTTGCTCTGTCTCTGACTAGATGTCTGAACGTTTGCTAAAAACATAATCTCGCAAAAACTGAACTCCTCATATTCCTTACCTCAATGTCAACGGTGCGATAATCTCTCCATCCCCTCAAGCTCACTGCTTTGACTCTGACCTATCATTCACTCCCCACATTTAATCTGTCTCAAAAAAACTGCGGCCTTCATCTTAAAAACATTGCCCAAATTCGTCCCTTCCTAACACAAGATGCCAGTATGGCTCTTGTCCATGTCCTCTGTCTCAGCTGGTCTCTCCGATACCCGTCTTGCACCTATGCAATCTACCATTAATTTTGCTGCCAGACCTATCTTCCTCTCACATTGTTTTACTAACACCTGTCCCTTCTGCCAGTCTCTTCATTGGCTGCCTGTGCGCTTCAGGATTCATTAAAAAATCTTGACTCTTATTTTCAAAACTCATAATAGCGATTGCCCTACTTACAGGTCTATCCGCTCATCCAATGATCTCCGTCTGTCCTCTCCTCCAGATTCTAGTTCACACGCACACTTACATGGGCTGCCCCTATCCTCTGGAATGCCCTCTCCTGGCCTACCCATCTTTCCCCCCGTCTTTGGTCCTTCCAAAACTCCCTCAATACCCACTTTTTTTTAGGGACACCTACGAACTTACTCCTTAACACCCTTCCACCCATATTCCTTTAGCGAACCTTTCCTAGTCTCTTTCCTACAATACTTATACTAGAGTGGCTGTCCATCCCTAACAATGGTATGTTTACCTCTTGTATAATACACCCTAACTGCCTGTAGATTGTAAGCTCATCTGAGCAGGGCCCTCCTTGTCTGTTGTTTCTTTATGTCATCATGCTATGTTATTTACTATTTGTATGGCCTGTCTATGTCTTGTACAGTGCTGCGGAATCTGATTCAGCTATATAAAACAATAAATAATAAGTAATAATAACGAAACCATGCAATCTCCTGAGGCTTTCAACTTATACATACATTCCATCAATACAGTCAGGCAATGATAGGCCATCTAACAAATGCCCAATGGGCTGGTGACACCTCTCACACACCTTTACTTGTCTGCTGCAGGCTGGGTACACAGGGCCACACACAGCAAAAGTGTAGGGTGCAGCCACACATCTAATTTATTGTAAAGCAACAGAGATAATATTATTCCCCAGTCCGGCACTAAATACTGGGCTATAATCTCAAGCTATCCTAGCGCTGCACATGCATGATCACTGTACTGTTCTTGCTCATGCTCGATTTTGTTGATTCCATTACGTTACAAAATAAAATTGGACTTGTACTTTATTACACTTACCCAGCCTTTGCCACGCTGATAGTTTGCTGCTCCATCGCCTCATGGATACTGGTCCTGTCATGCTCCTTGATGCTGTTAAACTCATCAATGCAGCACAAGCCTCCATCTGCCAGCACCAGGGCACCGGCTTCTAAATTCCACTCTCCTGAGTCTTTCACTGCTGTCACAGTCAGGCCTAGAAGACATTTTCCAGTCATCTGCTTTGAGTAGCAGCATAAAGGTCTGGAAATCAATGACCACATGAAACTTTTAACAAATGGTCACCATTTTCCAGAGAACGATTTCCCAAAGTGTAAAAATGACACTAACAATAATAAATGATAGCTATACATGTAAATTCCCCATAACATTTCACCACAGTGCACACATATCTGTGTTTGCTTCAGTTTTTTCACATACGTGAAAGTCCAGAGGAGCACATTTTGCTGTATACCTGTTCCTCATTAGGCTGAGTACGTTTCATAATGGACTAGACACACATACCCCTTGTCTTGAAACCCAACAAAAACATTTGAGATTACTCATGTTACTTTAATAGTATAGTTGATTCTTCCATTATGTAAAGGAGACTCCTTATTTAGCAGCAAAAATATCAATATTCTTCTCTAATTTTACTAGTACTAGTACCTTTTTCATTTATGTTGCCAGAAATCAAACAATAACCCATTATGAGCACCAGTCATTATCAAAAGAGGAGGACCCAAAAGTCAAGGCTTCTTCCCGTCATCTTAAAGTCCATGAATAGTAAGTATGGCTGCCAGAGGCCAAAGTCCATACGGACAAAAAAAGTGTGAGGTCAGTAATATTTTCAGTTAATGGAAGATGGGGTGTCTGTCTAGCACAAATACTTTTCTAGTAATACCCAACTGTATATATTTTAATAAATGTACAACAGGGAAAACTTTTGCCTAACCTAAATCATTTTACATGAGAATACAATTTCATTGCAGAGTGAAATAATACATGCTCACCTTCGTCTTACCAATTCCCAAGAGAATTAAGGTTAAAGCAAATAAGTAGTCTATAAAGACTTGGAGAATGTAATTACGTCTGAAAAAACACCTAAAACCAATTGTTGAAAATTCTTCAAATGTGATGGAGAACCTTTCAACCCTACAGATATTATGATCCAAGTTAAGAAAAAATAGTTTTGTTTTTAAAAAAAAGAAAAGGCAGCAGTTCTGTAAATCAACAGTTAACTGCCAATGACATGCTGAAAAAGCTCATACCACTGACAGCTATAAATCTAAGGGGAGTAGGGGCACAGGTGCATACTTAGTAATTGGGAGAATGGTGATGAACGAGTATAGGAGTTTAATTCAGCTTAACAGCTGATCTCAATTGTCCATGAATGAACAAAGAGGACTACGGCTGCAGAATCCAGATGTATGTGATTTGGACGTAAGTGCATATTACTGATGTGTTTAGGACATATTATTGGAAAGAAAGGAAATTGCCCCGTCCAATATACGTATGCGTGGTATACAGAAACGTAAAGGCCTTGACAGTACACTGCGTACCGCCCTCATACACTACTGATGACTTTGGACTTTGTTACGGTGTCAAAAGGTGACACGTCCTCCCGGGCTGTACTTGTGCTGACAGCCAGAAGGTGGAGCAGCTGACAAATATTTCCAGCTCTTACAGTCATGAAGAGTCTGTCTTTTTTCTTTGGTGTAGCTTTTAGCATTAGGGGAGGGCCTGGGAGTAACCAATCCAGACACACACTGTTATAGCAACAGAGCAGAATGTGCTGTAGTGAAGTGAGGCAGGAAAGCAAGGGAGGTGGACAACAACAATAATAATACAAAAAAAAAACTAACACACGAGACAGAGTGGAGTAACCCATTTAGAAATGAATCAATGGATTAAATAAAAGAGCCTTGCTGGAGGAAAGTTTCTCAGGACTGCTGTGAGGGGCTGCAGGAAGCAGTGACAAGGGCTCTGCACAGATAAACACTGCTGTCTTGTCTGCTCTCAAACATCATCCCCATTGTTTGTGCTTTCCAAAATATGGCAAAGGTCCAGGTGAACAATGTAGTGGTGCTGGACAACCCTTCTCCTTTCTACAACCCTTTCCAGTTTGAAATCACCTTTGAGTGCATAGAGGACCTATCTGAAGGTGAGTTGGAATGTGTGTTTTCCGACGGGCAAGCTGCAGCCAGGTTCACGTGGGGTTAAGTTCCAATTCCCACAGGCCTGCTGCTTTTGGAGGATAAAGAAAGGGAGCAGCTGAGCAGGCGGGGACTGGCAGTGGAAATGCAGGCATGTCAATACGAAAAGCACAAACTTATCTAGGACAGGGTGTATGGGAATGCGAGGAAAGTAAGTTTGGGCTGCTCTGGTGGCAGTGACAGCAGCAGCCATGTTTTAGATGTGTGTTAGAGGAGGAGGAAGGTTAATGACTGTAAGAGAGACAGCTGCACAGGCAATGCTACAGACTGGGAGCTAGAGTGCTGACCCCTGCACTTGTGATCTCCCCATGGGCTGTCAATAAGAGCTAAATAGAAAAGCCTTTGAGAACCTCTAGCATTGAAGATCACTGCGGTAAAAACTGTTTGGCACATGGTTTGAAACCAGCTGATACCAATACTTATATATATATATATAATAAAATATCAAAAAATGCACATGCTATGCTGCTAAACTTTCTTACACTTAACTATTTAATCTAAAAGTTAACAAAAAAGAAAATGTGTCGGGAAGTTTAGTATTCGATATACAATGACATTGTATGCTGTATATATTTTTTTATATGAACAGCCAACTTTATTATTTTATGAGCTACTTTATTTTACATTTTAAATTAAACTCTATTGTTGGTGGATGCAGCGAATGGTTGGAGATTATTCACATACCTTTGCCCAAGTGCATTTGTGAATAATAACTTTTATTATTTAAATTTTTTTTTTTTTTTTAAAAGTATCCTTTTGAAAAAATATTTTCTATGTGTTTTAATGTTACTTGCGACAGGGCTAAGACTGAACTAAAGTAAAAATAACAATTATGTATTTCTTGTCTCTCAAGTAATCCCTCCATCATAATTATTTTGTCTCTCAAGTAATCCCTCCATAATAAAGTTCCCCTCATTATTACTTGTGCAAGTCGCATCACGCGTGCATAAAAAAAACACACAAAAGTAAATACCCAGGGTAAGTATAAGGGACGGTTACCAAAACCAAAGTGTTGCATAAGTAATGAGTATATCAAACTCTGTGTAAACCACATCACACCCTACCCTAAAAAATGGCAGCAGCTAAATCTACTAAACTGGACAAGACTTTAATACCGTAAAATGAAAATAACTGAATATGTTTAAGCATGTAATAATAGCAAGGAATGTCACCTATTGGTCCTGTGGATTGAATATCACTTATGGACCGACATACTTCACAGATGCTTACAAGACCCCATGGTTAAACCATGTTGTCCATTAGTAAACCAATGTGCAAACAGTCTGTGTGGACCCAGGCCCACAGCTGAGGCTCCCACAATTATAATAATAGTATTCAACTAGTTTTTATTGTTGATCATATGAATCAATGCAATCATTCAGATGGTTTGCATTGCATCTTTACATTAATAAGACATGAAACAGAAGGATTTTGCATGTCTTTGTTCAATCATCACTTTTTCATGTTTAGTGTAACCAGAGAATTTTTTTTGTACAGCCTGTCATTTATTAATGTGTAAAAAAAACAGCAAAACTTTTTTTAATTTTTTTTTTTTTTGCAATACACCAACGTGGATATTTTTGTATAAGGGAGCAAAATGCTCCTTACATATTTTATTTTGCTTATTTTTGAACTTCAGATTGGGGCAATAAAGTTGTTGGTTTTTTAAAATTTTTAAATTGCGTCCTGGAGCTCACCAGAGTTTTTAGGGGGATCTGAGACATGAGAACCTTTTCACATGTAATACAGTTTTTGGTTGTGTCAGGACTGGGACGGACTTCAGAGAGTGCCCAGACTTCTCCATTATTCTGGTGTAACTAGTGTTGCTACACCAGATCAGTCAGCAGGAAGCTAGCGATGGGGAAATATCCCTGCTGGTGCAAAAACCATAGGATGTACTATTACATCCTCTGTCATCCAGGGCCTGTTTTGTAGGACATCATAGTACATCTTAAGGTTGTGCAGTGGTTAAGAAATGACTCACTGGCCAACATCCTGGCAGGGCCGGCCTTTGGGGTGTGCGACCGCACAGGGCCCACACTCCAGGGGGCGCCGCCGCCGTGCCCCAACTTGCGGCACCCGGCACCCCTCCAGAGACGGACAGTAATGTCCGCCGCTGGAGGAGCAGGCTCGCAAGGGAGCGGTAACGGAGGTCTTTAACAGACCTCCGGTACCGCTCCCTTGTGATCCGCACGGCAACAGCAGCTGTGCGCCGGGGTCTGTTGTCAGATCCCGGCGCACAGCACTGAAGCCGCGCCCACCGCTGCCCTCTGACCCGGAAGAACACAGAGAAGAACTGAAGAACAGAAGAAGAGGAAAAGAAGCTGAAAAAAGAAAGGAAAGGTAGGAAAGCATTAAGTGAGAGTGGATTGGTATGTGTGTGGATTAGTATATATGTGTGAATTAGTATATATGTGTGGTTTGGTGTATGTGTGGTTTGGTATGTGTGTGTGGATTTTTTCCCAATATAAGACATACCCCGAAAGTAAGACATAGTGGGGCTTTTAGGGATAAAAAGAAAGTAAGACACTGTCTTACTTTCGGGGAAACACGGTACATCTCCTGGGTCTTTTGTCTAAGTCTTTGACTTGCTCCTGCAGGCCCCTGTATTTTGCCAGCACCCACTCGAGGTCTGCCCTCAAGGCTCTCTGCTCCACTTCCAACGCTGCGTGGTTTTGCTTCAATCTCACAGTGCGGCCCTGTAGCTGCTGCACCTCCGTGATCAAGGAGGCTAGCCTTTTTTCGATATCTCTATGTAATCCTTTTTGACCGATTTAAGGAGCTCAGTAAGGTCGGTAATGTCTTTTTTGGCCTGGGAGAGTCAAATTCAGGGGCTCTAGGATCAGAGAGATCCTTTTCCCTAAAATATGAGGCCTCCGCTGTCGACTGAGTCTCTTTCGGCTGAGATAGATGAGAATAGAAAGTTTGGCTGCTTATTTTTGCTTTTTCACATTTTGTTTGAACTGGAAGGTTCTCCTGAGGGGGGCATCATTGCATAATTGTTTTTAAATGTTACCAATTTTGTATTTATTTTTACATTTTTTTTTATATTTTACTAATCACGTTGTGATTAGAAAGTTGGGCTCTGCTGACCTGCAGGGGAAGCCCAGAGTTCTCAGGAGAGTCTGGAAAGACCCTTCTGTAAACTTGTTTATTTTTTTAAAAGGTGCTGCCATCTTGCGAGAGGCAAAATTTCTTGCAGTGGCACTTGTGACTGCTCTCTGAGGTTGTCACAGTGAGCCCTGGGGGGTTGGTATTGCTGTTTGCTGCATTATGAAGGCATTTCAGTGTCACCATTGAAGAGTAAGAGGTGATCAGTGGTGAACTCTCCCAGGTGTAGCCGGCCTACCAAAATTCCTCCAAGAGCGGACTAACATGTAAAGAACTGCAACCTCACTTGCCTCAATTAAGATCAGTGTTCATGATTCCACAATGGCATCTATGGGAGCATTGCAAGGCGAACCACTGCTTACCAGAAAGGATTGTCTTATTTTTGCCAAAAAAACACCTTGGTGTCCCCCAAGACTTTTGGTATAATATTCTGGGACTGAGGAGTCAAAAGTGGAACTTTTTGGGAGACATGGGCCCTGTTACATCTGGCATCTGTTACATCTGGCATAAAGCTAACACAGCATTCCCCAATAACATATCAACAGTTAAACTTGGTGATGGTAATGTAATGACTTTCTATAGGGGTGGAACCATTTGGAACCATTGATTTTATGGACTAACACGGCTATCTCAATCTACATAACTATGGAAGTTAGTCAAGTTACCAAAGTTGGTTGAATAAAATAGCAAATCATCAAAATCATATTCATGAAAGCTTGTCGTTAAAATGGAATGTTAGTCTCATAAAAAGTTTAATATAACACATTTTCTAGTATCCCTTGTTGTGGCTTATAGCAGGTAACCTTCTCTTATACTATCCTGACATATCCATACTGGTTTTGCTTACCGTAAATTACCTGTAACCACTTCCTGCTTACTATAGAGGTAGGATCATTGTCAATTTTCCCTTCGACATTGTAGTACACGGTTTACTGTAAATTGCAATTAATTATTTTGTTTGTTTACACATACAAACATATACATGTGTTTACATATATAACTACATATATAAACATTGTGTACACATCCCCTAGATGATAAAGTGTGAATGAAATGTTAAATCTTATAAATGTATGATAAGATGGAAAGAGAATTTCACAGCCATAATGCCCTGGAGTTCATTGCTTCCACACCATCGTTCAAATGATATATTATTTCAGAAAAACATTAAGAATAACAGTTACGTCTATTAATGAAAACCCACCCTGGATGTAGTACGTGATAGTTTAATTATTGGAAAAAGCAGTGCTGTAATGTATCTAGGGATAGCTGACCCAGTGTGGAAAATATCAATTTACTGTAACCTACAGATTTAATTCTATGGAACCATTGTGATTATTAAAGCACGTAGAATGTGACCTTATAAAATGCATTGTGAAATAGCAAATTTAATATTACACTTAGTATTTTGCAGTACACTGAAGAATAGAAAAAAGAATCAATATTTCAGAAAATGGAATATGGTTCTATAAAACAACTCTCAGCAATGGGAAGCTGGTTTTGCTGACATTTTTAATAATAACTTTTTTGTGCATACCATATTTTGAAAAGTAGAAGACATACCAAGTTTTTATATAAAAATAAAATTTACTAACTGCTTGAATTTTGAATACGAAAGCACTGAATTATCCTCTATCCAACCCACACGTCAAGAAAATACATATGGGCATAAAGCATTGGTACCTCTGCCAAAGAAGACATGGTTGGTATTGATTGATGTGTTCGCTGACCTCACAAAAATGTCCAACTGGAATATTTACTACTGACAACATTTCTTTACACATTAATTTATACTTGGCTCCCATGAACTAGACTGCAGCATGGGTTGATGCATGTTGAAAAAAACAGCTATAGTACTTAAGGATGTGTGTCGCTCCAAGAGGAGGTGAATTGAAAAGTACCATTCAAAGCACAATTTCATAATTACATAATAGCCTTATTAGCTAAGGCAGTCCTAAGTGCCCCGTTTTTCCCACCAGCATGAAAAAGGTGGGGGCTAATAAATTACACTTCAGGGGCCATATAGCTCTCCAATTACAATTTTTATTTTCGTCTGGTTAATTTTAAAGATGAACACTTTAAGAAATTAACTGACTAGTAGATAAATCTTAAAATACAATAAGAAACATATACCTCTTCCAATGATATCCAGACTGAGGATAATGAAAAGGCCCTGCCTGCTGCCTAATAACATGAACCCAGCCGACAGCTGACTATAACAGGCCGCATGTCATGGTTTTATGCTCACACAGTGTGTGGCTGGGCATATAGAGATGTTTTGGTGCGCCACAGGCTAGCTGCTATTTTTCTATCCTTACACATAAACATCTTGTTTTATCATGAAAAATCCAAGTTTACCAGCAAACCAGTAGTTTATTATTCCTCAATGAACACAGGATTCTATGAAAGGGCCCCCCTGGGCCAATTGGAATGGGGTCATGACTGCTGGCCCATGCAGACGGCTAAAGTCAGGGTCCCCTGTCATTGGTGGGTAGTTGCAACATTGTTGCAGCTATAAGGGTTATATTGAGAGCTTTGTTTATGGTACACGTGGTCTGCTCATGGTTGTGATAAGTTTACCTGTTTGGATTGTTACAGCTGTGGTCTGGGTATCCTGGCCAGCGTGGATTATAAATAAGCATAGAATGTTAGCCTATTATGGGCTTGGGAAGGTGTGTCCCATGGGTGACTCTCTTGGCTTGTTATGGTAATTATCTGCCTGTTGGGCTTAGTGCTTAACAGCTGGCAGGTCGTTTACAGGATGTGGTTATTGTGTTGTATCGCTGAACTGGGGAATACTTATATAATGTTTAATAAAGCTGTGGCAAAAAAGCCCTACCCCACTAATGGGGTCCTGTTTCCTTATTTGGAGGGTAATCTTGGTATTGGTTGGTTGTTGGGCCTGGGGCTATGGGCATAAGCAGTCATGCAGATCATGAAAGTAAAATTCTACAAGGAGATTTAAATGCCCATACTTTTTCCATTATGGAGAACAACGTAATATTTGATTTTGAAATGTAGTGTTGCAGTTGCAGGTGACACTAAAACACCCATATTAAAATGGTGAGATTAAATTGTGTATTTAATCCTTGCTACCCAGCCTGTCCCTCTGTAACAAATACACCAAGAGTTCCAATTTAAGGAATTATTATGGAAGGTGTATACAACAAGGCTATTTTGATATCTTTGCAGCTGATTTTTTTTATCAGTGATCATAATTAAAAGACGCCATGTAGTCACCACAGAATATAACGTGATGTGCTAATCCCTATGGGAAAATGTTTGGAACTGTAAGTTTGATGTAAGAAAAAAATCTCAGTCATCTAAATGCAAAATAGTAAGTGAATATAATCTCATTATAACTAGGCTTACATTGCACATTTTAATTTGAAATTGTTGACTTAGTGTTACAGGAGAATTTGCTGTAAATAACGATTGCCACTTATCTCTCAAAGCATTCTGTAGATATCCCAACTCTGTATATATTTAATTATAAAGGTAAAGATAGGGTGGAGCCTATTAATCATAGATTAAAATCATTTTTAAATTACAGGTATAAGGTATAAGAATCATGGTGCTACTTGAAATAATTATTTCCCTTACTTTGAATGTGTATGTATGCAATGTACATTACAGTGTAGGATTCTATATATATAGTAGCTTTATAGTGCAATATTCAAAATACTGTGGCTGTTTCAAATTTTCTTAGCTAAATGTCTGTACAGGAGAGCACATAAAAAGCTGATTTAACTCATACGATAATTATTAGATAATGATTTCCTGTTTTGTGTGTTTTTAAAAATCTCCAAAAACAAGTGCTATTCTCTACGAAACTGCTGAAAACTAATTGGAAAAGTGTGTAAAATTTTGTTAGGCTTTGTCCATTCGTTGTCACATGTAGCTGCTGCTATTACAGCCATTACAAGCCAGTCGGAAGGCACTGTGTGTAGCAGGTCATATATCAATGCCTGATAAGTACAAGTAGCCAAAAAGACAAAAGGTAGTATCATTGATGGTTATGGCTGTGATTAATGGATCCAGTAACCTGTGGTATTCTCCCTACTATTTTTCACTCTGGCCAATCAGCATTTACAAGGGGAAGGGACAAACATTAGATATATCAGTGTGCTGACGCCATTTAAATTTGTCAGTAGCAGCCGTCAGGGGCGCGCTGGGCAGGGGGGGCTATTGCCCCCCAGGCTGACCTAAATGCTAATACAATGGCTGGCTGAGTGGCCGATGCAGCTGCACGACTGACATGGCCGTCTTAAATGTGGGACAAAAGCCCGCATTAACCGTGATGGCAGGGGTCATAACCCCCGCTAACACTTCCACAGATGCCCTGCCACTTAGCTGTATGTTGCACGCTATGCGAGCAGCGTCTCTTGTTTCACCCGGGACAAACAGGAAACCAGCGGAGTCACCTGACTTTATGTGACATCACATGACTCCACTCCATTCTTGCTTTCCCGGGCGGTGCAAGAGAAGAACGCAGAGGGATGCAGCAGCTCCTGCAGAAGTCTGCGAGTGGCACAGAGTGATATGCAGTTCAGGTAAGGGGTGGGGGAGGTTGTATGAATGGGTATGCGTGATTGAGGGAACGAATGAATATCTGTGAATGAATGAGTATCTGTAAATGATTAGTATCTGTAAATTAGGAAATTAATATATGAATGAATGAATTTTTGTGAATAATAAATTAATTAATGAATACCTGTGTGATTATTGTTGTAGGTTAGCCTGTCTGGTGGGTGCCAGTGCCTGTCCTGGTATCTGTGTCTGGGTGTTATTGTGACCTGTCCTGGTGTGCGTTTGTTTGTCTTTCAGTGTGTCAGAGCCTGTCCTGGTGTGTGTGTTTGGGTGTTGGTGTGGCAGAGCCTGTTCTGGTTTGTTTGGGTGTCGGTGTGGCAGAGCCTCTCCTGGTGTGTGTCTGTCCTGGTGTCAGTGTGGCAGAGCCTGTTCTGGTGTGTGTCTGGGTGTTGGTGTGACAGAGCCCATGTTGGTGTGTGTTTGGT
>VKOC01016624.1:0-36566 GCA_009364415.1 Spea multiplicata | reverse complement strand
GCTGAGGAGTATGGGAGATGTAGTCCTGCAGCAGCTGGAGGGCCGAGTTTGGAGATCCCTGCATTAAACAGATAGTTATGCCCCATTTCCTTTTCTTTGCAATAACAGGGAGTGACTTACTGAGCAATACTATTGAGTAATTCACACGGCTGCCATGCACATACCCAAGAGCATGCATGAAGAATTGGGAGGCAATATTTTTCCTCCTTGCGTCTGTGATCAGGATCAAGCAAATTTCGATCTGTGCCACCGACCCTAACGCTGTTAACAAGAGGTGCTTGATGGCCTTGCATAGTGTTTCCTAGAACCATTGTATTATCATCATCATTAATGGTTAATACTAAATTAACAATCCATTTCTGAGTGGCAATATGGGGAGTATATTCTTATTACTACCTACCTGGGGAACTAAAGCAGGTAGATGAGGCTGATTGAGTTTACTGTTCTCTTGTGCGCTGTTAGACTCTGTCAACGATGAGCCCATTTGGATGAGATGCACATTTGACTGGGCCTGCTGAAAGGCTCTGGATGCCAGACGTGGCTGATATTTGGGCGGTGGCTGAGAAGGGGGTGCTGGTTTAATAAGCAACGTGGCTTGTTTCTCTTGGTGATTCTTTGGCACTTGATTCGCCTCCTGTATCTGCTGAGGTGTTCCAAGAGGCTGACCCACCAGAAAGTAAGGGTATCGCAGAGCCTGAAATACACAGAACAGTTCACTTAAATTTATGTTTAATTTAAATTCCAGTAAAGAAAAGAGACGTGTTATACTAAATTCAAATATGAGCTAAAAATGTACTTCCTAATTCCCCAATAGCACTGCCCAGGAAAGCTAGGTAAACCCTCTTGCAAAAGGCTGCTGCTCACCTGGCTTGCCGTTGGCCTTTTCTTGGGATCCCACTGAAGCATGTCTCGCATGACCTGGATCCCTTCACTGCTTGCATTTGGAACCAGTGTTTTTAAATTGTTAGGTACACACTGGGGCCAGCGAAAGTTCATTCCACTGGCCAGTTGGTAGCCTTCAAGCCAATCGCTCTTGGAGAAAATGAAAACAATTAATACCACAATACAGGTGGGGGTTTAAAGTGAATAAAATATATTTGATGTTTTAATATATATCCTTTAAAGTCATTACACCAATGGCCACTCCCAGTGAGACACAGCTCTGTGTAATGTATAGACTAGCCTCCCACAACGGACATTTAGAAGCAAATACGGTAGAAACCGTAAGGAAAACATTTCAAGCCAAAGCATAATGGAAAGGTCAGATAAGGCATTTAATAAAATGTGATGCTGGTGCACTGTTTTAGAACTGGAAAACCCTTCAAACTTGCATCTGAATCACCTATTCTGCATATCCCTCATACATGTCGCCAATGAGCATACCTTTTTTGGCGTTCCCAAGACTTGGCAAATTTTAAATATGGTGTCAATTTCACTGGATCCTGGAAAGAGTGGTCTGAGGGTATAAACTTCAGCCATGATACAACCTACGGCCCAAATATCAATAGGAGAGTTATAACTGGTAGACCGGAGGAGGACCTCAGGCGCTCTGTACCTGTGATTACAACAGAAGCATGGTAACGTTATTAACTTTCCTAGTTTTAGATGCACATACAGCATATTATACAAACAGTGAATCAGCGTCAGGAGAAGGATCCCACTTAAAATCAATGGAAATGCTTTTTGTGCATACACAAGCGGGTCTCGGACCCCTGCCTCGAGCATATGGGGGGATTCTGCAGAAATGTATAGGGACCTTTTAGCTAACAAACATTAAAGTGCATATGACGGCTGAAGCGTCCCTTTAATTGACACACACTTACTATAAATGCATAGTTCGCACACATCAGTATTTTCCCAATATCTGAATATATGCATACCATCTGGTAGAAACGTAGTCAGTATAAGGGGGTCTTGATCTGGTTTCCCTGGCTAACCCAAAATCAGCTATTTTCACGAGCTCTGGTCCAATGCAGAGGAGGTTTTCAGGTTTTAAGTCTCTGTGAAAGAACCCTGAAAAATCAATAGTACACAGGATGAGTATTTAATAGGACTCTAAAAATCTACTTTTCCCCTTTTAATTACAAGACTATTTGTAATAATAACAGAACAGTGAAGAAATGGCAGTGATTTTATTCACAATATTCAAGTTAATTTCTCAATTGTACAGCAGATCTCTGGTGAAAATATTTGTGTTATTTCAATGGTGTAAGTTGCAAGGATATCAGATATATGGACGTAGATTAATGTCAGTCTTAACGAAAGGCTGTTTTTGTTTTCTATTTCAATGTGTCTGTACCTTATCGGTTTGTTTTTCTCGACCCATGCACAGCCAAAATTTCTTTGCATTTATTCCATTATATTATTTGATGTATGGTTTGTTTTATGTTTTCAGGGAATCATGGTCGAACAAGCACATAGTTTATAAACAAAATGGAAATATAAAGAAACATACCGTATTTGTGTATATAAGCAAGCCCTTGGAGTATCTGGTACATGATGTTCCTGATGGTAGGTTCCGGAAATAATTTATTCCTGCAGGAAAACAGTTAAGCAATATGAGTAGTGACAGCATTTGTGATACTGGCATACTGTTAGTGTCATCAAATGCGAATGTATTTTATGGAAAGGTCATGCCATTTTTTAATGACTTTTTGATACTCAATCCAGGCATACTAAGTATCCCCCTTTAGTATGATCTACGTTAGGCTAGTGTGTTAATGAGAAAACGCTGTTGGGTTGGGATAACGTATATAAACACAACTAATATTTATATACAATGAATAGTTGCTGCTTATGAAAAGGTGATCTAGTCATTACATACCGATCTCTCATTAGCTGATAAAGATTTTCTTTCATGTATTCAAAAACAAAATATAGATGATCATTTTCCCTGATGACTTCCTTCAGTTTGATGACATTGGCATGGTTCAGCTTCTTCAAAGACTTTAAAGGCAAGAAATACAAAAAATACTAATCCCGTTACTACAAGTTTTTGTAGCATTATTTACGGACTGAAATCTTCTATATTAATAGCTACCCGTTTTGTCTCAACAAATGCTTTATAGGGTTTCATTATGGGTCTAATGCCCAATACAGCCTCACAGCCAAGAATACACATCAACGTAAAAGGGTTCTCGCATGAGGCACACTACCGCATATACATAACATATATATATTATATAATATGATTATAGCTATATATATATATATGCAAATATGTGGATGTGAATTAATAAGAGTCTGCTTTAAACCTCTACTATATCCTTTTCGGGATACTTGAAAAAGACATGGCATTTTATGCACAAAGACATTCTGTGAGTGAGAAAAAAAGATATTCACACTATTTTGTGCACACTGGGGGATTACAGTGCAATGAATTATATTATTGGAGTAAGGGCTGCAAAAACACATGACATTTTAGTGCAGAGTTGCACTGCTCTCAAACCATATATCTATCCCTATGTCACATGACATACAAGCCACATTTGTTTAGCCTTGTGATATCAATATATATAAATAGTTTAACATCTGTTGGGTGACTAATATATATTCTCAATCTGCAAGTTTTCCTCCAGGCGTTCCAGCTTCATATAATACTGTTTATCAAGTAATGGTAAAATATGCATACAAAACAGCTATACTTAAAAGGCAGAATGTACTAAAAGGAAGATGGTTCAGTACTTTTTTTATAGCCAGGACCTCTTTAACATAACAGTAGAAATAAATGAACAGATTAGTGTAACATATACTTGAGTTTTACCTTAACCTCTCGAAGATTCATACACTCGTCCCAGGAGTAAAATTTTCGTTTCATCCTGAAAAATAGAAAATACACAGGATATTATATATTTTAGATCTCTTGCCTAGCTTTTATTAATTTCTAAAGTGTCAGTCGTGTTATGTCTAGCTTGATTCTTTGAAACAAAAAAGAAAAGCAAGCAAATCTCTTCCACAGTTATTGGCTAGAAACCTTGTTTCTTCCCCCCAAAGAATCCATATTAAAGTATATGTATTCTTCTTTAGCAGGGCTGTTAATAACACCAAACTGTTCCTTTAACCATCTCAAGAAATCACTTTTATGTACACGCTTGGGAAAAAGAACTAGGAAGGCCCTTCCCAGGAATATGAGAGATCTACTGAAACTCTGGGTGTCCCTAGGAAAAAAAACTGCTATTCTGGTGGTATGGAACCCAAGTTACCTGAATCAAACGCACCTGTTGGAGATGTGGCTCAGAACATGGTACACTTTCGTGTGGTGGACTTTCTCATTCATAAACCTGATTTTGAATTATACATTCGACTTGCTGATTAAAGTACTACAGGCCCAGTACTGACTGCTTATAAATTGGCCTATTGGCGTTCATCCAAAAGAGATGCCAAACAAACAACGCCATTTACCAGAGAACGTTCTAGTTGCAGTTTAAATCTCTATAGCCTGGAATCAGATGCAGGTTTAATTGATAAGAATATTTGTCCATTACCCACAATATCAAAGACATGGCACATCCTCACCTACTAATATTAGCTAATTTGGGGAAGTATTTGCACAAACACAGGGTTTTTCCTAAATGCTTTATCTAAGACAGATCATTAATGCCTGTTGTTCAAACTTTTTTACACACATAGACAAGGCTATAGTAACTGCTACTGTGACTAAAGTATTGCAATATCCATGATTGATGTTGAAGGTTCTGTAGAAGATCAGAACTTTTCTATTTACCCTCTTTTGTCAACACACTGTAATGACCTACCGCATTGCGAATGTCGCTTCGATTCACTTAAATAGTTCTAAAAAGCCACTGTTATTTTAGTAAGTGTTAACTGCATACCAAAACATATCTAGGTTGTGGTTAGAGAGAATGCAAAATACATCGGTATGCTACTGCATTTTATTCTGACCGTACCAAGCAACGCACTTCTATTTATTTTCTGTTTGTTGTGACAAATTGTAGTTAAGGCTATACACTCCAATGGCGAGCATGGGCAAATGTTTTGTCTATTTTGCTTTTTGAGAGGTGCCAAGACAACGAAAAGTGGCTGAGCATGGCTATTGTGGGGAGATGTGCCAGTGGTGTTACAGAGGAGCTTAATCTTAATCAAAAGGACTTACCTTTTTATGGCAACCAGCTCTCCGGATTCCACGCTCCTCCCAAGAAGGACCGAGCCATAAGTGCCATCTCCAAGCTGTTTGATCGTTGTGTAGCGGTTCATGGTGACAGATCAGAGACGGATGGGACATTTCAACAGGAGGGAGGCAGTTAGTCCCCCAGCGTGTCTATCCTTCTGAGTGGAGCCACAATGACACCGGCAGCACAAGCGGCAGATGAGGGAGGAGGTACAGGCATAGTCCACCAGCAACACGTCAACCTGACAAAACATGGACAGCGACAGTTCAGTTACACTGAGCACTCCATAAAGACCCAGGCATTCAAAGGACATAAAAAGTCTCCTTCAGCAAAAAACAGCGCTGTGATGTAGGTTAGAGCTGACAAAAACGGGGATTTCTGCTTCTTGTACAATGAAATCCTTTGCTTTTTTCATTATTCGGAGTGACAAGCTGGGTGATTAGGACTGAACCATTTCTTCTTATTATTATTATCTTTCATTTATATAGCACATTTTACAATACATATATTCAAGCGGTATGACAAGACGAGAATTGACAAAGACAAACCGATACATAAGGCGGAGAGAGCCCTGCTCGCAAGATTACAATAAATTGTATATTTATTGCAAGGCAGTTTGATAAGGAGTCAGAGTGTCTAGTAAAGGGTACATTAAAACCTTACATTACACACAATACATCTAGCTCGAGATCGCATCCGTCTGCCTACAAACGGAAATACATCAGACCCAAGAAGCTGACATGATTTACATGACTAGAAGGTGAGCTGTCCCCAGTTTTGAAAGACTCCAACACACTATAGAGAATACGGAAGAAATTAAGATAAAAATTCAAAATATTACCTTGCGAGCGGAGCGCGTATGAAGAACACAATATACTAGATATTTATGTCTAAACACTTCCTGCTAAGCAAACACCATGGGAAAGATGTATTGTGTGCACGCTCGCTTAGCAACACACAAGTGTACACCAAATGCTTGAAAGAACAGCCACCAAAATAAACGACATCTACGAGTCAATGGCATTGACTTTATATTCTACAGGAAAGCACACGATGGCACAGAGAAGCCACACGACACAGTTATAAGACAATAATAGTATAATATCCTAGGGGTGATAGGGGGTGGCATGCGGGAGAAACAGGCGATTGAAACAGTGATTGGGAAACAATGCGATAAAATAGGTGCTGAATGATATTATGCGCTGTAATAGTTGCCAACTATCCCAAATCAACCAGAACAAACCCTGAGCTGCTTGTCCGCTGACCAAGCAGCCAAGTATATTAATATAATGGCAACTGGCTTTGGCCCATAAAAAGCTAGCATCCAATTCCAAACATTATAAATGCAGCCATTATAGGTTTCCAAAAGACGTGACACCATACCTATTCCGTGCTGGATGAACGCATCCTTGATAATTGGAGACAAGAGATTGTTTTGTACACTAAAAATCCAAAGATGGTGCCACACAAAGTATCTAAACCATGTATGCATGATATACGGTATATCATCACAGAGTCAATGTTTCGACTTGGTAAGAGAAGAGAGTACCCCCAGATACATTGAATCCAAATAATGCACATGGTACTGATGTATGACTGTTTGTAATCATATCTGTTTTGCAACAAAGTCAACTGCAGCTTATAAAACAAATAACACGGTGATGAAGAACCAAGTTGTTATTAGTTGTACATAAGGTGGGTGTGGAGAAAAAAATTATCATGCACGTGCATTTACCGTGTTAACTTTATACGTGCGTTCCGTGAACACAGCTAACGGAACAGCAAGCGGTTTATCTCTCCCTGTATTGTTGTATCAAACACCTTCTTTACTGGGATAGACTGTAAACGCTCACAATTACCTGCTTCAGTCCTCCTGGGGGTAACTAAGTTTTTGTAACTCACTTCTATTTCCGGTCTCTCCCTACTGTCTCATCCTGATTGAATTTGTTGTTGCTCTTTGGTTCCGGTGTCACATCCATCCCTCTACGTCTCTATGGTTCCGGTTTCTCCTACCATGCATGCATGTCTAGTTTTAGTCTCGGTTGTTCCGGTGGCAGTCTACCCTCGCGCTAGTCTGCTCACTCTCTAGTTCCGGTGTGTCCTCTCTAGCTTGCTGGAGTGTAGCGCACACCGTGCTTGCGATCTCCACCCCCTGCTCGGTTTCAGGGTTACTCCGCACAGTCATGGCAGCCGTCCGCAGGTCCCGCTCTAACTCCCGCTGCGTCCTGCGTTTTTCTGACCGCGAACTGTGCTGAGCCCGGAAATCCCTGAACTCTACTCGACATGGTAATGATACGGGAGTAGGAGCTGGCAGTGTGTTTCAAGCGTTTATAAACTTTGGAGTGTATAACGCTACCTACAACTAACGCCTGTTGGCGCCTTGAAGGGAGAATATATTTACAAACGCAATCCTAAACACAGACACGTGATAACAGCTGTCCAATCAGGGACCAAGCGGAGTTAGCACTAGCGTTCTGAAGGGGGTGTGTGCGCTTATAAGGGTTGGGTTGTTGCTTCACGTAACAAGCTGTAGGAACAAGTAGTGTGTGTTCGGTAGTGATTACGAAAGGGCTTTATTCACTAAAGAGTTCGTTATGAAAGGCCAACACTGGACAGTCTCTCCAGTAAGAAGCTGGTTCTGTGGAATACATTATTCAATGTGTAAGGAGGCTTATAAAATATGCATTGTACAGGCCCAGCCAGAAGCTTGCTTGGGTTGATCAAGCAGTAAGAAAGGCTTGCATATGTAAACACGTCTAGAAACGAGGGGGTCCGAAATTTATATAATGGGAGATGACCCAGTTACTGTATATAACACATGTCTGCTTTGGTTTGTGCAACAAGCATGTGCTAAAATTATTATTATTATTATCTTTTATTTATATAGAATGTGATATTTGCTGTCTACCTTGTATAGCGGTGATGTACAGCGTGCCTTGATCTGCCTGCAGGCAGTAACTGTGTCTGCCAATGATTTCTTTAATGTGGCAACATCCCAAATATTGCTGTGTGATAAATGTAGAATAATGCACTTGAGATGTGCCAATCCGAAGGCTAAATGATAGTCCCAGGGGTGCTCTGCCGCGGAGGGGGACTTGGGAGTAATTATTTCTGATGTTTACAGGCGGAAGGTGATGGCGATCGTCACCCTGGCATCCTAAAAGCCGATGAAAATGGAAGATCTGGAGAAACTAATCTTCAGGTATATTAAGACTAGCGGTTTGTGTCCTTGGAAACGACTTTGCACTGTTTCATTAAAGATGCTGTTCCATTTAGACAAAACCTGAATTGCACTCCAGTAGACCTATCTTTCATCTGACGGTTTTGTCACGAAAAACCCACGTTATAAGAAGCTTTTTCAGTATCTATGTCAATAATCTATCAGTCCTTGGATTTTGTGTGACATGACAATTACGTGTTCCAAGTGATATGAATGAGTCCAAATCATGGGGGCATTCAAATTTAGAAGGATTGATGATAATGCTGCGTTTAGTTACAAAAGTTTAGCGTTCTATGTGGGCCTGTGGGGAATATTAAATGTGATTGTGTCTGTAATGTCTTCTAGTATAAAAGGTACGCTTATCTGGGAACACAAGTTTGGTTTTTGCCCTCCTTCAGTTGTTTTTGGGAGCAAGTGTGTGAGATGGCTGATTCCACACCATGCATGATGACCTTGAAAGACTGGGCTTTATAGACTTTATCTGACCAAGAATCACCGCATAATGGTAAAATAAGCCTTGTTGATGTGTTTCTTTTCAGGCAGAACTGCAAATGTTCAGAGCGCGCTGGATGTCTGAACTCACCCCTGGACTGAATCCCGGAAGAGGAGCGGATGTTCGGTCCGGTAAGGCAGGTGCAAGAGGGCCTGTGGGGAAGGCCACAGAAGCCAAGACGAAGCAGGAGTTGGCTAAAGAGGAGAAGGTGAGGACGACTGAAACTGAAGTGCGGTTATTATAATGGCCTCAATGGGGTAACGTCATGTCTAAGAAATTTGGCTTGCGAGAGATAACAGTTTTGAGTCATGCTACATTGACTGATGAGTATTGTTTTACGGTATTTATTTGACTTGGACACTTGGTAATTGGCACAAATCAAATACTAATCAAGAATACAAATGAAGCCACAATAAACTGGCCATGGTGCAATTGGATATATCATGCTGTAGATCCATTGTGTTATGCATTATTTACCATTGTCAGCTTGCATTGTCTTTCAGTTAGATTTACTGTTACTAGAACATCTATAGAGTTCTGCACCGCTCGTAGTGTTCTCTATCTGTGTAATTTGCCACTTGAGGATTATTTTGTGGACATGACTGACGTATGCAATACAGTAATGCCAAACAACCGCATCATTATCTGCTCAGCGATGCTGATGGGAGACGTATTTTGAAATAAAACCTTGTAAACCGTGTTAATGCATCCCATTGTTTTTGCGTAGGCAAGAGAGCTGTTTCTTAAAGCGGCAGAGCAAGAGCAAAATGGAGCGCTCTATGAAGGTATTTATTCCTTGTAAAATGTTTACCATTTCAGCTATTGTGCATTGAGCCGTTTTGTCATTTATACCGTGCGCTTGTAAAGGTGTATTTCTATCATTTAATGTGGCATCTGGCAAGCTATATATTTAAAAGCTACGTTGGCCCTTCTATTTCGGGAAAAATAGATAGAGATGACATCATCACAAATGACATCAGACCAACGCTAGCCAGGATTTTTGCAGGCTGAGGGGAAAAACAAACTTCAGGGCTGCCCTAGAATGAGTTGTTTTCTGAGTATTTATATTTGCTGTAGCAATTGGTAGGATACACTTACTGACACTTTATACGATAAAAAGCAGAGCTCGTTTCATTAGTTTGGCTATTCCTAAGTAACATGCGATATTTAATTATAGTCTTACTGACAACGAGGGGGCTTTGTAAACATACACTTGCCGGCAACATTATTATAATGTCCGTTAAAAGGGATGAATAGAAATTAATCTGGGTGTAAGTTTTCTGCCGTCAAGGATATGTGTAATATTTTCCTAAGCTTTGGCACTGTGTGGTGTAGGCGTGATGGGCATTTTGTATGTTTGGTGAAAAGTTAGAAGACATTCCTTCACTATTATCCAGTCCTTACGGTTAATAGGTGACCCGCATAGTTTACAGGGAATACGTCATTTGATTAGAACACGGTATTTTCCAAATTGAATCATGGAGATGATGTCACTAAACCCACAATTTCCTGGGGAATTGACTTTGCAATGATTTATGAAACCTAATGACCTGGCACAAAGGCAACTCTTGCTCTGTATGATGCTTTTTTTTTAATGTGGGGGCTTTTGCCTCACTGATTTAACTATGCATTATGCAGGGCGAGCTCACTCTGACCATCTTACGGAAGAACATCAAATGCACATAGCGCACTTCGTAAGGCCTGTAATGGGTTTTGTAATTCTTTAATTACTGCTAGTTGGAGTAATGGTATTCAGACCTGCATATGACCTTTTATCTCGCTCATTAATGGTTTCTAATCTTTTTTTTTTTTTGTGTATTCGTTTGTTTCTAACAGCCATTAAATTCTACCGTCAAGCTATGCAGCTGGTCCCAGACATAGAGTTTAAAATTAATTACAACTTGTCTCCCGAAGGTGATGGCGTGGGGAAAAACTTGTACGTACCAAACTATTACATTGCATATATTATATACGTAAAAATGCTTTGTGCTTTACAATAAAGCCTTTTGTTTTGTTAATGGATCCCAAAATGGTAAGTAGATATAGGTTACTCAACAGATTTATTTGTATAACAAAGTCAAAGTTGGTATGTGAAAGCTTAAGGGGGAGCCGTCACAACACAGCCTTTTAGCATCAATTAGTGTAATTGTTTAGGTGATATTTCACTTAAATATAAGAAGCTGGTAACCTTATGGAGTCAGAGATCCGTGTCAATCCGTGGATTGATCCAACATATATGTATTTCTGTCCCCGGCGTCATCCTTCCAAAGGCAGCCTGAAGTTTAACAAAAGAGAAGAAGTAGCTTATAGATAATCTGTCACTCTTGCCAAATCCATTATTTTTAGTTCAATACATTATATAAACCTATAGCGAATAAAAGGGCAATCAATTCATTAGAAACCCACCGGCTTCCTGCTCCCTACCCCCCCCGGTATTTGGATGGCTGTTATCTCTTCCATTTACAGTTCCTCTTAATGGCAGCTGGTTCTTCGGGAAGCTAATATATATTTTCTGACACATCTTGGCACAGGTCTCGGGTTCCATAAGTTAATATAATATCTCCAAAAAAATTACACCGAATGCAAAATGAGAAGCACAAGCCATAGATTTATTAAATGGTTATGGGGACGGCTGTAAGAAAAGTATGTCTCCTCCATTCTGATTCTAAATTCCGACTCCCGTCAACAGAAGGCAGCAAGTGTTCCGCTAAATCCAAGGGTCTGATTCGGACCCTTCCATCAGAGTTCACACAAATCCAAAAGATAAGCAGCCCTTCTCTCCACAAATAGTCAATATCATAAACGCCTATTTGTGGAGAGAAGTGGCGCTTATCTTTTTGACTTAAGAAATGTAGCCGGTCGCTATTCGGAAAAGACTTAAAATCAAGGATGTTGTAAAACACGCTGTTAATGAGACAATCTAAAAAAGATTCATCTGGGTCAAGTGAACTATCCCTGCTCTATAGGTAACTCCAGGGAAGTAATACATTAGTGGCCCCAGTCTGTTGGGTATCACACATTAAACATGCTTTGTGAGTTTGTCTATAATGCACATATATGCACAGAAAATAATGTATTTATTGTGTGAATGCATTTTACCCATTATTTTCTGTTCTGTTCAGTAAACAGTGTGATGGATTAGTTTTGCAAAACTATATGATGTATATATCATGGTGTGTAATAAGCTATTCTGTTATGCTTGTACGTTAATAGTATGGCTTGCTCAGACCCTAAAGCTCAATTTTATCACGGAGCAAATTGTTGATAATATGACATAGCCTCTAGGCTAAAAAAAGGGAAGACGCTCTCCCTCCCTCCCAATATGGTGTCCTCTTACTCAAAATAAAAATTTTGTGGAAAAAGTTTGATTGAACAATGCATTATGCAGGGTCATTCTTTTTCAAACTTCTTCATATCAGCTAATATGAGGAAGTCAAAATGTTCCACTTTTACGCAAACTCCCCATTTAGTGAATAAACCCCACCGTTTGCAAATAACGAGACATGTTAGTTTTGGGGGTGTGGTTAGGGGCGTGGCCACGAGGTGTAACTGCTTAAGCTGTTCAGAAGAGTTCATTTTAGATCCACAATGTCGTTTAGAAATCGAGTGCCTGCTGTTTATATACTCATTGTTTTGGCTTTTCGGGTCATATTAAATGCATAGCCAGCAAATATTCTCGGCTCATAGCAAATAAGGATCATAAACCGCCCGGAAGTGTTTTTGAGGACTGTGTAATGTCTCATCCTATAAGATGATCTATGATTCCGCTAAAAGAAAGAATATTCTTGTTGCTACAACTACCATCAGTCTCAGCCATGCGTGGGCCGAGCGTGATGGTTGTTGCTGTGCAGACGCCCGGCCAGCTGTTTAATGAATACGGCGCAAGGCAGCCTAGCTTCGTTGCGATTGTTTCCTTGTGTGTTGGGCCGGCAATACGGGGCTCTGCTCGGTGTAGTTTTCCCGGACCCTTCCCGGTGTGTGTTTGTGGGCGGGGCCGTCACCGGGGACACGGAAGTGAGGCTTCACTTACGGGAAAGTTACTGATGAGCTTGAGAGCTCCGACTTCTCGCTAACGTGCGGCTAATTCCTAGGGGATTTCTGACACGATCCTAATGATAGGGCCCCCGCATCATCAGCGCCCCATTTAACTGCTAAAGCAGCAGCCCCTCCTTTGTAATGTGACAGCCGTGTAAGTATAATCCACGGACGCTTTGTCCACGCACACAGTGTTAGTGGGGACATGTCTATAGAGCTCCTGTGATGTGAGCAGGGCCCGGTCTATCCCTAGTACAGCGCTACAGAATATGATGGCGCTATACAAATCAATAAATAGTAATAAAGTTGCCATGCTACTGTGCCTGATTTTTATTGTATTTCCTATATTTCCTATTACCTCTGCAGCATGGACGATGCCAATGATGACGGCAAGATGACTGACCTCTTGGCTTATTTCCAACATCAGCTGACATTGCAAGAAGCCTCGCTTAAACTGTGCAGGCCAGACCATGAGCTCAATCAGACTCATATTTCAGGTAAAATCGCTTTTAGCCTCCTAAGGTCGCTATGGTGTTTACATTCCACATCAAACCGCACCGTTAAACGAGATACGTTCCCAAATCTTTTGATTCAGTTTCTAAGATTGCACAAAAAGGGCCAGTTGCCCGATCTAAAGGAGCTCGGTGCATCATTTAGGGGGTTGCTGTTGAGTATCCTTGTTCAGGGTGGAGTATTTCTTAGGTAACCATTGGGTTCCTCTGATCCAAGATGTAGCTCTGATGATTTTGGTTTGGTTTACTGATTTGGCATATCATAGTGACACAGATTATTAATATATATATATATATATTATATTATATATATATATATATATATGGCCTGTACATCATCCTGTTATTTCTCTTCCTAGAGCTCCCAATGGAGGTGTTGATGTATATTTTTCGTTGGGTGGTTTCCAGTGACCTAGATCTCAGGTCGTTAGAGCAGCTATCCATGGTGTGCAAGGGCTTTTATATTTGTGCAAGGTATTTCTGATAATGATTTTTTTTCTTATTATAAGTGCATATGCTTGTTTATTGTGGGTTTATTTGTGAAATTGGAGCCCCCATTGATATTAACGGATACATTTAAAGCCAATTAAGGGTAAAATTCATTGAATACCAGCTACAAACAAGTTTAGATTCTGGCAGGCTTAATTAGAAAAAAAGATTGCTTGTCTCATTTAACATCTTAGTCCTGTGTTTGTTATGGTAGAACCAGGCAATCTGTTGCTTTGGGACTTTCTGGCAGAGGGGCGGATTGGTGTCTGTAGCACAATATATTTGTGTAAATTAGTGTTAAAGTCAATGGGGCCTGATGGGATACACCTCAAGTTATTAAAAGAGCTTGGTGGTGTACTAAAAAAAAATAATTAATGAATTTATTTAACAAATCATTGTTAATGGGAGCAGTACCAGAAGATTGGAAATTAGAGGAGGAGAGGAGTCGGGCAACTACAGGCCAGTTAGTCTTACATCTGTAGTGTGGAAATTAATGGAAACAATGTTAAAGGACAGGATTGTTTAACATCTGAACTCACATGGGTTTCAAGATCAAAAACAACATGGGTTTACCTCAGGAAGATCTTGCCAAACAAATCTTATTGATTTTGATTGGGTGACTAAAGTAATTGATCCTGGTGGTGCAGTAGACATTAAGTATCTAGGTTTCTATGTGTGAGCCTGGAGCCAAGTTCACACACAAGAGAAACTTTGGAGAACCCGAAGATACCTGACTTGCATCCTTCTTCGCATGCTGTTCCTGTAGGTATATAATAGTATGTAGTATAGAAACATTCCTATGCACTTGCAGAAGGTACGCTGCAATTTACACTATATGCGGTTGTATACGTTGTTCTTGTCTCAATTCTTGTCATAAGCTTTTATTACAGAATTCCTTACTGGAGTCTCGTTACAAGAACATACCCTTTATACATGTCAGTTTCATGTAATGGCGTATACCGACTCATTTGTGTGCTAGTTTGTAGCTCTGATGTTTCGTATATATCAAGGGGTTGCTCAATAATACTAAAGTCCGTGTCTGGAAGGTAACCTCCTGCTAGGGATGTAGAACAGAACTATTTTGTTCGCTGGATTTTTAGAAATGATGCCGCTGTTGGTTAGAAATTTTGACACGCGTCACCAGTCACGCGAGAAGGCTTTCTCAATAGCCAAGGTTTGCTTTCATTTGATGTATGTAGGAATTCTTATACGTATCTCATTCCTTGGTTTCTTCATTCTGCGCTGCTGTATTTTGTGTGTAGGGACCCTGAAATCTGGCGCCGGGCGTGCCTGAAAATATGGGGGAGAAGCTGTGTGAAGCTGGTCTCTTACTCCACCTGGAGACAGATGTTTCTGGAAAGACCACGTGTCCGATTTGACGGTATGTCCACCAATTTCACTGTCATGCCTCCAACTCCACAGCTACTATCTATTTCTTCATCTACACTCTATAGCGGTACAACTTTTATTTGTGTAATGACTTGTCGGCTCCACAATGTGTGCGGGCGGCTTGTGCTTTTTGTACAGATACATTGGCTTAGTGAGTCATTTGTTTTGACTTTTAATTATTCAGTGACTTCTGAAATGTGAATGGCAGCACATCTATTTATTTAGTGATATACATTTTCCCTGCCCTTCAGGCAAAATGAATCAGAGCCAATGCATGCATCTTTTTTACAGGAGTGTATATCAGTAAAACCACATATATACGCCAAGGGGAACAGTCTCTGGATGGGTTTTACCGGGCCTGGCACCAAGTGGAATATTATCGGTATGTTTTATCTTTAAAATATATTTAAAATATTACATTCAATAAACTGCTATGTGACCAGCAGCTGTTGGCGTTTCCATTCAAGGTAATACACCCATCTTCATTATTTTGAAGACCTCTTGGTAGCACAGTGTGCCCACATCAGGCACGGGCATTTACTAGAATAGTTCCCATAGTCGAAAGTATGTGTGCCTCCTCATTTTATCCAAACCCACCTTGGAGGCCAAAAGCAGAAGCAAGAATGATCCATATTTAAAATATACGCTTTCATTCCAACACATCAAGGGTTGGCGAGGAATGGGGACAAATGGCTTACTGTGCCCTTGCACATCATCTTGCGGAGGATACAATATTGGTTGTGTTTTGTTTGGTATATGTTTAATATATTTAAGAAATTTTAAGCAAATACAAGCATGTTCTATTATTTTAGTAAGCAGTGGCTTTATTTCAGTCCCGTTCTGTTTAATGCAATATATAATTATATCTAATTAGTCTGTTTGTCATTTAGATACATGAGATTCTTTCCTGATGGTCAGGTTATGATGCTGACTACCCCAGAAGAGCCTCAAACAATTGTACCTCGTTTGCGGACAAAACATGCAAGGTAATATGGTTGCCCCAGTCTAATTTGTAAGCTTGATGACTATTGCCTGAAAAACGCCACAACCTTGTGTTCTTCTATATCATTTTATTGGAAGTGTGTTGGTCTCGCTGTTTGCACTTTGCACAGATTGCTTTAGAGCAGTGTTACAATATTTCTATGCCCCAAAGGAGTTAATACGTTCCCCGGTGACTTCAGTAGGCAGCTGATAAACTTGCTTGTAATGAGAGATCCACTGGAGTGTTTACCCAGCATGTGCTTCTGCCAGCTGCCACCTGGTGCTAATGTGACTATTTCTAGCTGCAAAAGACTGGTATAACACAAGTAAGATAGTTAGGAACAAAGAAAAGCTCCTTTTTAGTATTACATTTTTTTATTTTTTTTTGAAGACCAAGCTTTTATAAAGGCAGTGTTAGAATAGGATTAGCCCATCATATGACAATTGGGAACAAGTGGGTTCTGTATTTATGCAACTTAGTTTTAGGCACAGTAGATGTGTGCTGGTGTCATACGGTGTTGTTGTGATGTATTAAAATTGTCATGTTAAGTAAATGATGTAAGGCTCTGGATACACATACTATCATATTACTTGGTCACCTACATCAAACGCTATATATATATATATAAATAATGATGGGAGTTAACCATTGCAGAAAAATGGCTGGTCAGTCATTTAACGAGTATGTTAGCACAGTAGTCTTAAATTTCTTAACCAGCAACCATTTTTTTTTTTTTTACCATGATTCTTGGTTAAGATGAATTTATGTTGAATTCAGGAGCCGCAGTTGTACCAGCCTTTGTCTATAAACTGATATATTTTGAAACCCTGTAGAACTGATGCAGTGCTGCTTGGCCATTACCGTCTGTCGCAGGAAACAGACAACCAAACCAAAGTATTTGCAGTGATAACCAGCAAGAAGGAGGAGGTAGGTGTTAGCGGATTTTCTCTTAGCCGCCACCTTAATGTGCTGCTGTGCTGTTGGTGGAATGAAAGAAAAGTCGGCACCCAGTCAAAGATATCAGCAGCACCCTAGTGTCCCCACAAATGTATTATGTGAATGTATGAGAACACTATGGTTACACATTGAGAAAGGGACAGCGTGCCCCCAAACACTGTGCTGTTATGAGGTCACTGTTATGATATACAAATACATTTTTGATGTCACTAGTGAACCCCTGATATTATCTTGGAGTGCATGTATGGTTTTCTAAAAGCGTGCCATACTCCTGCACCCAAATGTATGCTGATTATTGATGGAGCTTGTGAGCAGTGCTACCTTTCATCTTTTTTGGCTGTTGGTGGAATAGTAAGGATAAAAATATGAGATAAGAACAAAGAAATATAATATTTGGGAATAATTCTCAGTGTATATGAGGCGTGCTGAGAGCAAAATAAAATCCAGTACAGCTTCTTAAGTCTGTATGCAGTTTTTGTTTTAGAGCATTGTAGTGGTGGAAGAATAGTAGCCATTGTTCATTATTTTAGTATGCATTTTCATAACTTTTCTTATATCATACATGCAGAAACAAAGTGAGTACCAAAGGTATCGCTATATTCATCGGCCACCGGTGCAAGAAACCGAGCGCAGCTTCCATGTGGGACTGCAGATATGCTCAAGTGGCCGACACAGATTCAACAGGCTGGTTTGGATTCATCATTCTTGCCAATTCACATACAAGTAAGGTTTATGAGATATACCACATCGCTATACCAGCATCTATTGGTTTTGGATGCCCTGTGACTATGCAGTGCAGTTTTTACCTGTTTGAGATGATACAGTGACAAGCATGGACTGGTAGAAAATATTTCCCATCTTGACTACTGTTCTTCATCTGGGTTGCTTTATTATTCTCATATCACTCCACTTCTCATCCATTGGCTTCACATTTAACTCCCATTTTTCTATCTGGCCGCTAGCAGCCGTAAGCTCCTGGTACTTGCTGTCTGCCTGGCGGGGGTGGCTCTATTCCAGTGTAGCTGGCACCCTGTATACTCCATCTACCTCCGTCCCCACTTCCCCTTTTATTGAAGACACTAATAAAGAGAGTCCTCTGTTCATATTGTCTCTGATTTGTGACCCCCCCCCCGTAGTTTTTCCAATAAAAACGGGTAAGCTCAAACGAAAATAACCTGTAACACTGCAAAGAAATTGTCATGAAAATTGTATTTTAAAAACTTTGCTTTAATGAGTCAAGAAAATGAATTGTTTTATTCTATTTTCTTTTCTAGATCAACAGGAGAAACATCTGTTACTACGTTTGACATTGACAAGATGTACACACCTTTGTTCTTTGCTCGTGTGAAAAGTTTTACTGCAGTCTCCGAAAGGCCTCTTTAAATTTTATTGCCCTGGGTAGTGCATGAAAGCCACTGATGGCGAAAATGCAAACAAACTGGGTGCATATGCTTTTAGTGTTTCTTCTCAACTGAGTTGGCTAATGTAAATGTTCTTTTATGGGAGGTCATCAAGATTTTTTTCAAATGTTCAAATTTCAAAAACAAGTTGTTGTTTTTTTGGCGGGGGGGTTTCCTTTCTCTAAATAATTTACTTTTCTATGACTGTTTTTCTGGAAGTAATTCAAACCAAAGCAGGTACCTTTTTTTTAGAATAAGCATGATTTAAGGAACGCCAGAGCTTTTAGATTGTTGCAATATATATGATTTTAATAGGGAAAAGCAGGCTTAAACTACAATGCATAAATCATTTCACCTGTCAGTTGTCGATGCATGATCACAATTCAGGGTATACACATTGATCTAATGTCAGATTCCTCTATATTAACTATTTATGCACATATAAATAACCAGCTAAAATTACTATTTCCGTGTTTTAAAAGTAAAGTATGGATACAGAGTCTTGGTAATTATTGCTGGAGGAAGATGGGAATCTGTTGATCTCTTTAGGTAGCTGGATCAGTATTTTACATTTTTGTTTTAATGATTGGTGGTTGTTGGGGATTTATTTGTCCAAGTAGTGATTTCTACAAGTTCCAAAGCAGGAAACTCTAGATGGGCCCAGTCAAGTGTAAAAGATCTGGGCTGCCCAAGCATTATAGGAGTTGCAGTAAGACTCTACAGAACAGTTACCTGCCCTCGACCTGCCACATTTGTCCTTTTACCTAGGGTTTTATTCGCTGAAGTCGGAGTTTTCAGGTAGGTATAGGCTCACCAACTCTGCTTTGCTTTATGAAAGGTCAGCCCAGTGAGTTTCTCCTGCAAACAGGTCAGCCCTGTATAATGCATGGTTAAATCCATGAGAATTTGTTTCCCAGTCACCTAACCTTTCTAAAGCATAATGATGTGAGCTAAAAAATATTTAAAAAAAAGCACTTCTGCAAACATCTGCTGTAGGAAGTAAACTCTTAGCATGAGTCTATAGTAGTTACCCCTCCCCCCCATGTTTTCTAGTACCATTTTCTGGAAAGCATATACTGAGCCTGATTTTTTTTGGTGTGTCCTTATATATGCAATGTATACCGTATCCATTTACAAATCTTTATAATTAAAATATATATATCTACCGTATATAGTTCTTTAACTTTGGTAAGGTTAGGAGCAAAGCCTATTTAGTAGTCAGAAAACTTAACTTTATTGCTCTGCACATGCCGAAAATGATTGTATAGACATTTAAAGAGTCCAATACAGCAGCTGATTATTGTAAGAAAGAAGTTTTTAATTGTTTTATGGACAAAAAAAATTGTTTGCTGTGTTATGGTTGTAATCTTAACATCAATTGTTTTGTAATTACTTTGAAAAGGGAAATAAAAGCATTTAATTTATGTATAACGATGAAGACACTTGCTGTAATACCCTCACCCCCAATTGAAGGGTTAAAATCGAAACCTGACTGTATGCATTACATGTTCATCATATCCTTGTCATATTGCTAGACCTACACGTCATAGTAATAAAAAAAAAAAAAAATGCCTGCCTCTTCAACACCAGGTGAGGGGTCTTCATCAGGGCAGTGTTTAACAGAGAAAATACAAAAGGAGCCCAGGGTTATGGCTGCAGCAAGGACTGAGTGCTATTTAAAATATCTGTGTAACCAAAGTATACACCCTTCAGCCGCGTTCAGCACCAGGCTTTATTTTATACGGGAGCAGATCCACCTTTCAAATGTTGAAGTTGTGTTTGCTTGTCTTCTGCAATAAATGGCATTCTTGCAAATGAGCGTCCTGTGTCTAATGAAACTGGTACGGTGTTTTATGAGCTCTTGTTGGATTTTGCCAATAATGGCACGGGAATTTTACATATGCACGTTCCTAAAATCTAATGGGGGGGGTGCTGTTGGGATAAGTCTTGCGTAATGCAATGGCTACTTAAGACCGAGCATGAAGGCCACGTATGTCATGAAGGGAGACATGTTTTGAAGGGCGAGTATGCCTTACACTCATCTTACGTGGGAAGAGAAGTATTGTCAGGCATACCAGCAATGTGATATGTTTCAATTCATGACAACAGTGCTAGGAAAATAAGTCAAATAATGGCAATCGTATTAGGCAATTCTGTTTTGGACATTTGCATAAATGAAGGCGAATATGAAATAAAATTTAAATAGTTAATGACACCAGAGGTTCGGTGGATTGTTGTAATTAATGAAGTGTCTACATTTACTACGTACCGTATTTCACCGAGTATAAGATGCTCCCTTGCATAAGACGCACCTTAATTTTGGGGGGCGAATTTTTATTTTTTTTATTTTTAAATATTACAAAGTTATTGTACTGGCTGTCTGGGCATGATATGAGTGTGACTGATGTTAGCTGCTAGCAATTGTTAGCAATCACACTCCTATCATGCTCGGGCAGCCAGTGCATGCGCATCACCTTCAGCCTCCCTGTGCCTCCTACACATGGATCCATGCACACACACACACACACACACACACACTCCCCCACCTTACCACAACTGCAGATCTTGTGCTGCCACTCGCAGACTTCCGCAGGGGCCGCTGTTTCCCCTCTGCCTTGCTCGAGCAGGAACTGAGCGGAGTCATGTGAGGCGATGTGCGTTCGCGTGACTCCACTGGGGTCGCCGCAGCGGATCAAGAGACTCTGCTGAGCAAAACAGATACGCAGCAGGTGCCCTTTCCGTTCCCCTTTTTAGTAAAAAAAATAAAATAAAGAAAAAAAATATTTTTCTAAAAAAGCGTCTTATACATGGGGAAATACGGTATATATTTCTCATACTGCATGTGATGAATCCATTTTGGAGCTTGGTGGGCCGTGAGTGTAGAGCAATTTGCGTGCTTACGGTATAATTGTAAGTCCTGCTGATGAAGGCTCATCCTAGGTTAAAAGGTTTGGCTTGTAAGGACTGTTTCCAGAACAATTGGTATAGATTTTGAGTAATGTCCCTCAAGATCGTAAACTTGCGAGCAGGGCTCTCTCCACCTAATGTATCATTTTGTCATACCCCTTGAATATATGTATTGTATTAAGCGCTGCGTAAATTGTTGGCGCTATATAAATAGACGATAATGTTTTCAGCAGTAGTTCTCAATGTGCAGCTCTAGCCTTGTATTCAGAACAGCGTGATACAGCTACATTAGCGACTATATCATTGAATCAAAATTTGAACTGACACTAAAGTTGCCGGAAGGATATTTTATTGAATGAATAATGACTTGTTTAAGATACAGAGACATTTTCTGATTCCTTAGCCGCGGTTCCACGTGCTCCCTGCTACAATTTCCTGAACGATATTATTGTTAGATAGTTTTCATCCCACTGACTTCATAATGAAGGACCAACCCTGGAAAGTTTTTCTTGCATAAAAGGTTAAGCCACCACTGCATAGTGCTTGGTTAACTCCCGCAACTCCAAACATATATATGATATCCCCTTCAACATTCGGTAAACCCTAAGATTTACAGCAACTGATTAAGGGAACTGTCCAACTCTGCTATACATATGGAGATAGATTGAACGCTGTAAATTACAGTTCACCATGTTGTTCATGGTATGTCTGTAGGACAGAGAAAGCTTCAGGAGTAGCATAAATTTGTAAAACTTATCAATATTGAATTTGCCACATAAACACCCATTCAGAGCAATATTTGTGTAGATGAACCTCAAAGCCTTACATGAATCTATTACTAAAAGTAAAATGCAATAAGCAGGCCCCAAACGAAGAATGCTGTGGTCTGCGAGAGTGGACAGCCACCGGTCACTGGTCCAGCCTGTTTTAGAAGTGGACACTTCCAGTAATTGGTGCAATCCAGTGTAGGTAGACAAGCTGTTCCATTAGTTTGTTGACAAAGTAATCTTCCATACTTAGACTGCACTCCCAACCTGTCAGCTATGAGCCCCAGGCTATGGTGCATCATCTAATAAACTTTCAGCAGGAATGTAATATATATGACGATATGGATCTTAGTTCAAAGTGTGAAAAGTGATCCTTTCGCAACAGCAACCAATGGAATGCTTAAATAAGAAGGAACATTCTACTTTATTGCTATCATGGTAAGACCACTTTTCAAACTTTGTGCCGCTTATTTCTTCCTTAAAAAAAAATCCCTACTGTATACTCTGTCAATCAATTATGCAATGGCCCACTGAACTTTCTCTTCAGTGCTACAAATCACTAAAATTGGATGTCAATGACTGCATTGCGCTATTTTTCATAGCTGGCAAAGAACACAAGACCTTACAGAACACAATTATTGTTGGTGGTTACATTACAGAAAAGCAAATAAATGGTCAGGATGGAGTAACTTGATTTGAAGTGTATCTAAGTAGGCATGGCTCTTCTGCATAAAGGTGATAGACAGCTGATGGAGATCCCCCAGTGTTGCAGTCTACATGCAGTTTGCTTTCATGGATGTCATTTGTGCCGGATTTCAAGCACCCTTTTGGTAATTCGACATTTTGTGTTTGCTGGCTCACCGAGTCATACCAGCTATGTAGGTATGACATATCCCAGTATAGGTTTTCTATGGAATTGTCGTAGGTGGAAAAATGCTGACCTTTTCCAAAGATCATTTTATTCCATAGGTCTTCCTCATCTTTCCCCAGCTCAAAGTCAGCTGCAGGTTCCATCACATCGTGGTTGATGTATCCACCACTCTCGTTATGGTTGGCTCTCCTGGGGTTTTTATTCCATTCTACATCATTGAAAGGTTCCATGAAATAAGCAGTTTTACCAAAGCTGTAACTCTTTGCCATGGACAAGCAATTATTTAATATGTTCTCTGCAGATGAATGATTGAGGTCGAGCTCATTAAAGTCACAAAAAGATGGATTGTTTGAGGCTGTCTGGGACTGGTTCTCCTGACTTTGTAGCTCACCTGTAAGAAACTTGGAAAAAAGTATGATTGAATATTAGAATTGAGAATTGAGTACATTTTATGTAGAACACACACATTGTATGTCTTCTTGATTTGGGCCATATTACGTTGGCAACATTCTAATAAAAAGCTGCTGAATTTAGAATATGAACTGCTAAGGGTAGTTGCAAAACAGGAGTCACATGAAAATGCTATTCATTTAAATTTCATTTCAAATTTGCCGCATTCGTTTTTCAGAAATGTTGTTTCCTGACCTTTTAGGTTGGACAGAACTCAGAATATTCTTCAGTTGCAAAATAAAATTCAGTGCAGCATCTTAATGGGGGGCATGCCTGCCCCCTTCTGGATCATCTGTGAATGACTGCTTGTTCCATTTTATGACAATAAAATGTAACAAGCAGTAGTTGACAGTTGGATAATATCCCAGAAAATATTCTGGGCCAGGTTTCTAGTCATTAAATTAAAAAGGAGAACAGTGATGTAAAAATTAATTAAAAGAATGTAGGTAAAGTAACACATTTGTACATATATTCACCCTTGGCCTTTTGGCTGCCCAATATCTTGAATTTACTACTGAATGTACTGAGTTGTCTGTTCTGTGTCTTGCTATAGATTATGTCCCCACTGTTATTATTATTATTATTATCTTTTATTTATATTGCGCCAACATTTTTTCGCAGGGTGTGACAAGACAAGAATTGACAAACTAAGACAAAATGCACCGGTTAGGCAAAAGTTGTTATAATGGAAGTTTAAATCAATCCAAATGCACAGGTCTATATTATCGCGCTATGTCTAGCATCAACTATGCAATAGCAAAAAATAATAATAATAATAAAAAATGATGGACATTTCCTGACAGATTTCTTAATATGTGAAATAATTGTTGACTATGGGCAAGGTAAATTGACATAATTAGTCTTTGGAATGCTGTAAGGTGAATTACGTATTGCCCCTGAGCTAAATTAAGCTGTAACTGAGCAACTATCTCCATGTGTGAATTTAATGCAAACACCTGTATCACCAGTGGCAGGTAAAGTTACGAAATGTGAACTTGGTAAACCAAAGAAATGTGAGAGCTCTACGTAAAGCTATTGGTGCAACCAACCTACATCTCTCCTGTTGTTGGTTCCCATGAGAATAGACTAAGTTATACCAAATTTTCCATAGGGCTCTCTCATGACACCATTTCGAGGAGCTTGTAAAGCCCTACCCCTGTCCTATCTACACACTACAATAAAAAAATCTCATATTTCATTAAAAAGCTAAATCTCCCAATGGGGATGGAGTGGTCTTGACTTTATTGTCCGGTTGTAATTCTTTAAGGGGGAAAAATTGTCCTTTAGCATCACGTAGGGAGCTGTATCCAGTAATGTAGGTTAGTATTGGTAAAAACCTGTTTTTATCTCCTTTTGTTCCAATAAACTTCCTTTATCTGCAGACCTGGAGGCTGTCAGATATCTGAAATGTTGGTAGACTTTCCCCCCTCCACCACACTGAGCTCACTTTTTATGGCAAGGCTATTGAAGTCCTGCTTAATTCATTCTATAGTCTTTAATTGGTCAGGCTGGGTGATATTAGAAATTACTGCTATTGAAAATATGAAATAGCCCAATAATTCCTATCTTATACCAAGTGTAAAAACAGACTTCACACTACTCGCTTTCAATTTAAATTATTTTAGGCTGTTCATACACTCATATCTACCAAATAGTCTGAGCTCCTAGAAAAGAGGGACATCAGGAGAGGGAAGAGGAGCCAAGGGATTTGGGTCCCAAAGAGGGACTCTCCTTCCTAAAAGGGGAATTTTAATTATGTTATGTATAGATATAATAATTTCAATTACCTCTTCAGTTCTACTCCGTTTAAGCCGCAGGGAAGTAGATATAATTGCAGCACGTTTCTTGTGGCCAGTCTTTCTAGTTTCTGATTCAGGTTTTGTTTCTGGTTTTGGATGGTCATGAATCCCCTTAGTCTTTAAGAAAAGAAAAACAAAAAACAGTTCACTTAACAGGCTGTCATAATGCATCCGTCAGTGAATGCTTGGACTGAGCCCTTTGTACAGGTGTTTCAGGGGCCCTACGTGACAAAAGTTAGGCGGACCTCATTATAGACATGGTATACGTCTGCGTCCACTTCCACTGAAGAGGCCACGAAGACCAAAAGAGGCCACGAAGACCAACAGAGCACAAAGCAGCTGCTTAATCTTCTTATATGATAGAAACACCTCTCTGCTTGTGTAAAACATGGAAGATCTGCAGGTAAATTGTGAGTATTTATTGAATTCAATACATGACTAATGTCGCCGAAGCTTCAGTGAGGGTAACTAGAGTAAGATGATCTGAGTGTCTTGGCGAGTACTTTACCCCCAATGCCCAACCCAAGATTAGCCCTGGAAGTATAATAAAGTATACATTAAGTACAATTTTAGCATGGGTGCCCAGACAGATAGATAAATAGATATAGATAGATAGGTAGATAGATAGATAGATAGATAGATAGATAGATAGATAATCTTACTTGGAAGTATATATACGGTCCTTCATGTCTCCAGAAGTTGGTAACTGGATATCCACCATGACCACGACAAGAAATTAGTTTCAAAGATCCATTGCAATTCTGGCAGCGTTTACCTGGACGATAAATGGTTAATATAAACACAGGTGCATGCTTATGTGTATATTTATATCATGCATAGTTTAGCTTTTGTTTACATTAAATGTAATTATCGGTACTGTTTACATTATATATATATATATATATATATATTGTTCTACATTGTCCTATTGGGTATCAATCAATCAATGTAAATTATATTTACTTCTATACATATGTATGGATGTGGTAGTTTATCCTAGTTTACTCAATAATGAAAATATCTGGAAAGATTAACGTTTATGCTTAGTTATTCTGTTGTATTTTGGTGTTCCTTTAAAATTGTCACTTGAGGTGCTACTTTGTACAGTTGCCTCCAGGTGGGGTGGGTCTGTAGTAGAACCCAAAAGAATATGGCAGGGTTCCGTGAACAATCATTTACGCACTCTGCTGTTTTTGTCGTGCTTTGTCGCATATGGCCGGCCTCAGGTAGGTCTTCCTGCCGTCTGGTGCTGTGCAGTCATTGCTGCAGACAAGAACACCAAGACAGGACTTCTTCAAGATGCGAGAGTTGTGGTTGTTGGTGTTACGCATTGCCCAGCCACTGAGATGTCTCTGTGCATTTCTATCTGCAGAGCTGTAAATATGCTTCACATAGGAATCAGGCCACTCCTGAAACCAATCCATTTGCTTCGGGTCCTAAAACAAAAATGGTGTAAGGCAACACGAGGCCAAGAACTCACCAACAAAAGTAATTCAGCTAGTAAGCTAACTATATACACACAGAGATTAGTAATTATTATTATTATAATAACTATCACTTTCAAAAAGGGTGAAGTTTAATTCAATTCAGATTGTAAGCAAGTTTGAGCAGGGCCCTCCGTACTTGTTGTTTCTGTAAGTCAAATTATTATGTCATATACTACTTGTTCTGTCTTGTCTACCCATTGTACAGCTTTAAAGAATTTCATGGCGCTATAAAAACAATACATAATAACAATTCAAGCAGGAGAGAAAATTATAATTATTAGTTATAAATTTATATAGCGCCATCATATTCCACAGCATTGGGCAATGAGAGAAAAGTACAGTCTGGGATGCGCAGATTTCATTAGGTCAGAGTAAACTATAAAAAGTAATCTCTAGACTGTGCCAATTCACTGTACGGTTGGTTTAAAACACACAGAGACCCCAAGATCTGCTCGTCTCATCCTACCTTTCAATTTTATTGAAATTCTATTCTGAGCTTCCTTACGTTAAGCTCATGAACTGTTTTCACATTGAAATCAAGCTGTGAAAGTGATGCTCTACATGTATTGACTTTTGGTGAGCAAGTTGCCAGAAGTTTCCTGCCGATTCACCCGTGAAGTCTTGCTAAAAATATGTCTGTCTAGATATCATCTGTATTTTGAATCATTTACTAGCATATTAGATTAAATACACAAATTAAATACAAATAACCCAAAGCATAAGATCATTAACTGTGACATATATATATATATATAAAAATACGTATATGGTGGATCTGGTACAGTCGCTGGGGGATTCATAGTTACTGCATGAATGAAATGAAATGAATGAAATAATTCAGCATTGTAGTGGAATACAAAATTAAATAAAAAAACAACTTCTAAATGAGACAGAGATCTAATGCACAAACCTATATAGCTGATATACTCAACAATCAATATTAACTAATATCTTTGTAAATCTCTGTTTTATACTTACATTGGCCAATCATATATATTGGTTCTTGCATAAAATGTAGCTTGAGAAGTGAATTCTCCAATAAAGTGCTTTGAACTCTGAATCTAAACCCAACTGCCCAATAATGTTCTTCTCTAGGGGAAGTTTTCTTAAATTTAAATTGAGAAAAAAAAATGTAGAATAATTAAATTGTAAATGATCATACCTGTGGAAGCTTCATGTCATTAATATCCCAGTTGACCCTCATGGTTTGGGGAACAGAGACCTCATGTTCTGTAGAAGAGTGGGAAGACGCTTTATTCATTGCTGGTTCTTGAAAAGTACAGTATATGCCAGATCTGACCACTTCCAAGCAGCCGTGACAAGGAAGTCACTTTGTATACTTACTGCGCTAAATGGCAAAAACAAGACGGTTTAAAGGCAAAAATCTACCTTGCCCTGCCAGAAAAACTTGTTTTCTAAATTGTTTTGCATACCTGGAGATAACAGCAGAAAAATAATGGCAACATGTGGACAAGACATTCACCAATAAGAGAAAAGGATAATTAAAAAAATACAATATATAAACCAGTAACATCCAGAATATCATGGTGGTCTGGTTGACATCAACATAGCTGTGTATTGCGAAAAATATTTAAAAAAAACAGAGAAGAAAAATGTTCTGAACTTCCCTGTTTTCTTAAATAAAGTTGTAGAGATGACATCAGAGATATCATTGAGAATAAAGATCCATCCATTACTTTAGAAGTTGGCCAAAACATTATTCCATATTCTAAACAAATTGGGAGAAAACCTGTGTTTTTTCCTTGTGTGCCCATGGGAAACAATTTATCGCTTTGTGATGTTGGCGATGTATGACTTCTGCAGTTCCTACTGGAGATTTAGTGGAAAGTGGGATTTTTCCTGAATTCCCTGTTTTTTTGTTTTTAACAAGGTGGAAGCATGTGGTTTGTTACCACACATACCACACAATTTATTTCCTGTAGGATCCATAGGGGCCCTTAGGTGTCCCTGCACACACACTCTACTGGGCTTGTAATGGTGACATAAAGGGGCCCCACTGAGGACCCTACTGCTATGCAGCTGGTGGTCTGGCATATAATCAGTTAGAACATTCGGGTCCATTTAGAACTCAGGCTAGGCATATGCGCGTAGTGTGTCTAATAGGTAATCCGCTACTGGTAACTTCAAACAAGAAATCTTTCAAACAAAGTACAGTATTTATTTTTGGAGATCAAATGAGTACAAATGAGTGAAACAGCCTGGAACATAATGGGGAGTATTGGCATGTTGGAGAATACAAGGCATAAGAGGTTAATTACACTCCAGAGCTGTTGGAAAACCCTTACCCTTGTGCTATAAGTTCCATGCCACCACCTGGTGATCCACTCCAAAGCATTACTTTGGGTAGAGTTGTGACATCACAGTATGCTTATTAAACTTTGTGGATACAAAGTGATTTATTTAGGGTGTTGCACCCAGGTTGTGAGCTCATTTCTTGTTACTGCCCTGGGAAACAGAACTGTTGGAACTTATGCCACGGTCCTCTAATGTGGGTAACAGTAATGTATTTTTGCTTTAGTAGGGAAACTATATAGGATAGCATAACGTCTTTCTGAGAACTGCTGGGAAATAATTGTTATATCGTATAAAGGGATACAATTATCTTACTGTCCTAGCGGCCATCATGGACCTACTGCCTAGATACATTACTGAGGAAACCTGCAGGAAGGTGGAAGCAGTTAAACATGTTTGCAAAGGTAGAGATAACATCTGCTTAGTGATAAAAAGCTCATTATGTCCAGTCTGTCTTAATGCAGGAGAAAAGTTATGCAATTGCCTGCTAGGCCTTTGAAAAGTCATCTAAAGAAATATTGGTTCTCGTCAAGGAGGGCTCTGCCTGGGCTAATCTGATGATTAAAAAGGCATTTTACAATACCCAATATTTTTCAACCAGAATTACTGTCAAATACATACCTTAAATATCTTTTGACAAGGCTATAGTGTATGGACATTACATTATATCACATTGCTGTATACAGCGCCAATTCTGTAATGCTGTTACAGTAAGGGGTAGTGAAAATGAATGACATAAAACACATTAACATATTTAGTGGTTGAGACAGTAGGAGAGGACTGAATCAAGGGCGTTTGGTAGTGTTAGGAAGAAAGGTTGTAAAGAGCATTTAAAATGATATACAAGGGAGCCTGACGGAACAGGGTAGAAAATTCCAGAGAAGTGGTACAGCAGATGTGAAATTCTGAATAGGTAATGGTAGACGGAAGCCATAGAGGAATGAAGAAGGTGGTTAGGCGTGTTTTTTTTCTTAATGGAGAGAAGATGAAGAAGATATGAAAGCAGAAGTGGGACTGGTCAGCAGAAGGTGGGAAAACATTTAAAGAATGTGAGTGAGTGAAAGAATGAAAGTGAGTGAGAGTGAATGTGGATTAATATTCTGAGCTATTTGCTTCATTTTTGTCCGATTCGTGTGGGGGGTGGAGTCTGGCCTCATTTTCGTGGCTTCGTACAAATTGTCATATATTCTAACCTTACTTAAAAGTCTGACCCTGATGTTTCTTAATGCTCATTGAAAAACGTAAACATACTGGAAATTTCCTTCGTCTCAAAATGAAAGGAAAATCAGTGCCACGGATTCTGTATCATTAATATTACCTGACATTTGCATCAGTGCACGATATGTACTTACACCAAACATTTTTTTTAGCCTAAAGGGCTAATTACGAAATAATGCCGGTACAAAGGGCAAAATGCCAGTAGAATTGCCTCTTGGGCGTGACACTGGATATCAATCAATTATATTCAACAGCATATTTTACTTTAAAATAAGTGGACACTTTGCCGTTAATTTAGAGTTAAAGAGCCGTTAAAGCCATTACTGAGCTCTTCCGTTTGAAAACAATGCAATTACTTACTGCGTTACTCCCTTAGTTGGTTACCCGAGTCTGTCTTATAGAGATTAGTTTGATGATCTGAAACACTTAAGTGTGACAAATATGCAAAAGATAGAAGAAATCGGGAAGGAAGCAAACTCTTTTTCAGAGCAATGTACAATAATTTTTTTATCTTTCTCTGCCACCCACCTCCATGTTCTGTTTAGCCATTGTACAGCACTATAGAATATGATGGAGCTATATTAATCACTAAATACCGATATGTGCGCATGTGTCTATTGGATCAAAGTCTCTCTTAGCGGTATTGTATGTTTTAAATGTGTTAAATAAAATTGTTGAACACAGACATTAAGGAATGGAACAGATCCATTTACTGAAACACACAATACTCTTGTTTTTTTGTTCTTCTTCCTGCAAAGTTTATTGAGGTCTCAGGTATTACCATTTATGCCCTACATACATACATATATATATACGGTATATATATATATATATACGGTATATATATACCGTATATATATACCGTATATATATATATATATATATATATATATATATATATAAACTCTTATTATTTCAGCAGCCTCCAACATGTTCTAGCTATGTACTATTGTTCCAATGGTTAGAATGCTGTTTTTCTTTTAACCTGACAAGATATTTATCTTTTAATCTTAGCAGCGTGGTGAAAGTTGCTAAATTCTGAACTCTAAACAAACATTTGCATTTTTGTTCTCATATCAGAGTATCGATCTTCTAATGCCTGTAAATTATTGAAACCTGCCAGTCACTATATTTACACAAGTTATTTGTGTGATACAGTGACCTTTCACATATTTCTACGGAATTTTTAGATATGGAATTCATAGTGAAAAAGATTTGAGGTTCTCTCATGACAATTAGTGGCAGACAACATAAATAACAATGAAAAGGTCATATCAAGCAATAGATGATGTGAAATGTTATCTCATAGGCCTTTCTCCTATTTTCCAAAGAGGAACTAGGTTATAAACTAAAGAACATCCATTCCCAATAAACTGATTATTTTAAACCCCAATTGGGGATTGACAGATATGACTTGTGTTATAGAGTACCTTTTGCTCAAAGCTGATGTTTGAGAACAGGTATCAGATCCATACTACATTAACTCATCAGTCCATGATCATGACCTTAAGATATGCCCCCTAAAAAAATTGACAAGCAGATAGAGGCAACACATTAAAACACTATTGGGATGCATTCGTGTATGATGTCATATGCGGGGTTCTGTACAAAAGCAACATGGTTACAGTGTTTTATCCCTGCACACAATAGACCGGCCCAGATATTTAGTACAGTAGAAAGGCTCTGCAAGCCATCTTGCTAGGATATCCCCAAAACCTCACAGTTTCACAGTCTAAAAGTGTAGATACCGCAGCCTTCTTTTTCATATTTAATAAAAGCTATGATTGAGAAAAATTCATTTTTGTTTTTATTTCTTTTTATTTGCCAACCTGCCCCCCAGTTATGCACATCTGCCCCTCAGTTATGCACACCTGCCCACAGGCTTACCACTCTGCCCCATATATGCCCTATACCCCCTTATATGCCACTCTGCCTCCCAGATATGCCTTATACCCCTATATGCCACTCTGGCTACCCAGAGCCTTCCCTTGCAGGACGCGGCCAGGACTGCCCACTGACATCGATGGGCGGTCCTGTGATGTTGATAGGAGTTCTCGCTGACATCGGGGGCATTCATCACCCCATTTTAAGAGAAAATGGGTGGGGAGCGGAGTGTGTCAAGACCCCGCTCCTGCAACCCAGAGGATTCGGGTCTTGACCCGGAGAAGCAGTGCTTCCTAGGTATGGATATGCCTTATAACCCCCTATATGCCACTTTGCCCCCCAGATATGCCTTATTCCCCCCTGATATGCCACTTTGTCCCCCCGACTTACCGTTGCATCCGTAGACTTGTCCCCTGTGCTCCAGACTCCTTGGTGTCAAGTGGGGGCAGCTGGTGGACGTCTGCGGGGGCTTCTATGACTGAGCACCGGAAAGGCCACGTCGGTGCTCTGTCATAAAGGCTCCGGCGGAAGTGTCAGGTAGCAACACTGATGCTCACCGGTCTCCTGCAGCGCTGTGTGGGATCCCCCTCTCTAGCAGCCAGTGAACATCTCTGTGCGATGCACGTAGACAACCTCTGCTGCTGCAGGTTGGTACTTCCTCCAGCGCTTCTATGGTGTAGCACGAGAAGGTCATGTGATACCGGTGCTCCGTCATAGAAGCCTCAGCAGAAGTACTGGCAGCAGTGGAGGTTTTCGGCGAGCATCACACAGATGTCCACCGGTTGCCAGAGAGGAAGATCCAGGTCCCCTGCAGCGCTGCGAGGGATCTGGATCTTGTTCTTGTAGTCAGACCTCTATTTGAGGTCTGATTATAAGACAAACTCGAATATAAGACGAGGGGTACTTTTCAGAGCATTTGCTCTAAATAAAACCTTGTTTTATATTCGAGCCATAAGTAGTAGTTAATTGAACAATAACCTGTAAAGATTGGGGCTAGACATAGGCTTTTTGTAAAGTTAGAAAATAGGTAAGACATATCACTCACATTTGCAATTAGGCTATTTTAATATAATAAAGTACGGTAGTTATCAACAATGTTGTTTATGTTTTTTTCCTTAAACAAATGCGTTTTGCCTACATTGTGTAACATAGTAACATAGTAACATAGTAACATAGTTCATAAGGTTGAAAAAAGACCAAAGTCCATCAAGTTCAACCTATATACATATTGTGTCCCTACCGTGTTGATCCGAGGAAGGCAAAAAAACCCTTATGAAGCAGATGCCAATTGCCCCATACCAGGGGGAAAATTCCTTCCCGACTCCAAATATGGCAATCAGAATAAATCCCTGGATCAACGTTCTGTCCTTATTAATCTAATATCCATAACTTGTAATATTATTGCTTTCAAGAAACACGTCCAGGCTCCTTTTGAACTCTTTTATTGAGTTTACCACTACCACTTCCTCTGGCAGAGAGTTCCATAGTCTCACCGCTCTTACTGTAAAGAACCCCCCGTCTGTGCTGGTGTAGAAACCTTCTTTCCTCCAGCCGTAGAGGATGTCCCCTTGTTATAGATACAGTCCTGGGTATAAATAGGTCCTGGGAGTGATCTCTGTACTGCCCCCTTATATATTTATACATAGTTATTAAGTCCCCCTAAGCCGTCTTTTTTCCAAACTAAATAACCCTAATTCTGATAATCTTTCTGGGTACTGCAGTCCTTCCATTCCCCTTATTACTCTGGTTGCCCGTCTTTGAACCCTCTCCAGTTCCACTATATCTTTCTTGTACACTGGTGCCCAGTACTGTACACAGTATTCCATGTGTGGTCTGACTAGTGACTTGTAGAATTATTTCCTTGTCATGGGCATCCATGCCCCTTTTGATGCACCCCATGATTTTATTTGCCTTAGCAGCAGCTGCCCGACACTGGTCGCTACAGGTAAATTTACTGTTAACCAAGACTCCTAAGTCCTTTTCCATGTCAGTCGTCCCCAGTGTTTTCCCATTTAATACATATTCCCAGCCTGGATTTTTCTTCCCCATGTGCATAACCTTACATTTATCCGTGTTGAACCTCATCTGCCACATCCCAGCCCAAGCCTCCAACCTATGCAGATCCATTTGTAATCGTGCACTGTCCTCTATTGTGTTAACCACGCTACAGAGCTTAGTATCATCTGCAAAGATTGATACTTTACTATACAATCCCTCTACAAGGTCATTAATAAATATATTAAAAAGAATAGGACCCAAAACTGACCCCTGTGGTACCCCACTAGTAACAGTCACCCACTCAGAGTATGTACCATTAATAACCACCCTCTGTTTCCTATCACTGAGCCAGTTACTTACCCACATACACACATTCTCCCCCAACCCAAGCATTCTCATTTTATGTACCAGCCTTTTATGTGGCACCGTATCAAATGCTTTGGAAAAATCAAGATATACGACATCCAGCGATTCACCCCGATCCAGTCTTGAGCTCACCTCCTCATAAAAGCTGATCAGGTTAGTTTGACAGGACCGATCCCTTGTAAACCCATGCTGATATGGAGTCATACATTTATTTTCATTGAGATACTCCAAAATAGCATCTCTTAGGAAACCCTCAAACAGTTTACATACAACAGAAGTTAAACTAACAGGCCTATAATTCCCCGGGGCACTTTTTGTCCCCTTTTTGAATATTGGCACAACATTTGCAATGCGCCAGTCCTGGGGAACAGACCCGGTCACTATAGAGTCCTTGAATATTAGAAATAGGGGTCTGTCTATTACATTACTTAACTCCCTTAGAACGCGGGGGTGAATGCCATCTGGACCTGGTGATTTGTCTATTTTGATTTTTTTTAGGTGGCACTGCACTTCTTCCTGGGTTAGACAGGCGACATGTACTGGGGCATTTATCTCATCCTGCTGTATATTACCTGGCATTTCATTTTCCTCTGTGAATACAGCAGAGAAGAATATATTTAATAGATTCGCTTTTTCCTGATCCCCGTCTATAACGTCTCCCTCATTACTTTTTAAGGGGCCGACGCTTTCATTTTTAACCTTTTTACTATTTATATAGTTAAAGAACATTTTGGGGTTTGTTTTACTCTCTTTGGCAATGAGTCTTTCTGTCGCCACTTTTGCTGCTTTTATCTGATTTTTACATATTTTATTTTTTTCCCGATAGCTTCTTAGTGCTTCCTCACTGCCTTCCTGTTTTAGTAGCTTAAATGCCTTTTTTTGCCATTTATTGCCACCTTTACATTTTTATTTATCCACATTGGTTTTCTCTTGCTCCTGACACTTTTATTCCCATACGGTATGTACTTTTCACAGTGAGAATTTAAGATATTTTGAAAAATCTCCCATTTAGTATCTGTGCTTTTGTTTTTGAGGACATTTTCCCAATTTACAGTGTTAAGGGCTTCTCTTAGTTGATCAAACTTTGCCTTCCTAAAGTTCATAGTTCTTGTGGCTCCTCTAAGAGTTCCCTTATTGAACGACAAGTTATAATGTATTATATTGTGATCACTATTTCCTAGGTGCCCTCTGACCTGCACATTAGTTACTCTGTCAGGTCTGTTGGTTAATATTAAGTCCAGTAGAGCGCCCCCTCTGGTTGGGTCCTGTACCATTTGGGATAGATAATTATCTTTACTTATAGTCAGAAAGCGGTTTCCTTTATGAGATTCACAGGTCTCGGTTTCCCAGTTTATGTCGGGATAGTTAAAGTCCCCCATAATAACCACCTCATTGTGATTTGCTGCCTTGTTTATTTGCTTTAATAATTGATCTTCTGCTGCTTCAATTATATTTGGTGGCTTATAGCAAACCCCGATCAGTATTTTATTATTTTTCTTTCCATATATTTCTACCCATAATGACTCCACATCATCATTTCCCTCACATATATTCTCCCGCAGTGTGGCCTTTAGGCTGGACTTTACATAAAGGCAAACTCCTCCCCCTTTTCGTTTTTTTCGATCCTTCCTGAATAGACTATAACCCTGTATGTTAACCGCCCAGTCATAGCTATCATCCAACCATGTCTCTGTTATACCCACTATGTCATAATTTTCTGCAGACATTATTAACTCCAGTTCGCCAGTTTTATTGGTCAGACTTCTGGCATTAGTAAGCATACAATTTAGAGGTGTATGGTTTTTTCTCCTATCAAGCCTATCCCTATTAACTATTCTAACCCCTCCCTCCGCTCCACCCCCAGGTACATTTATATGCCCCAGCTCTCTATCTATACTAT